>VXAB01005970.1:361950-427885 GCA_013399175.1 Odontophorus gujanensis | reverse complement strand
GGGAGGGGGGTAATTTTCATCATCTTGGCAAGATTCTTGCCAAAATATGAGAAATTACTTTAATAAGCCACAAGATGCCAGATTTCTTATTTTACTGTGTGTGAATAAATCTGTAAAATATTCTGTTTTGAGGCTCTTTTGTTTGTTTTTTGAGGGTATATTGTTTGACATAAAAATGTAAGTCACATACCTCCAAAAACATTTGAATGCAGACAATGTTTTAGAAGAACCACTATTTCTCAGCTCCATCCCCAGAGCTGCTGCCATCATATAGAGATTAAGAACCAAACACAGCCTTCCTCTCGAGTGGAGCTTCCCTGAAAGAAGGGCAGGGAGAAGAAACTGGCAGGCACTGTGAAAGGCACAAGGGTGGAGCATCTGCTCCTGTGTAGATTTTCCAGTCCTCCCACCCACTACAGGGAGAAATGCATATGAAGTGTGCACACTGCTTATTTTTAGCCAGCCAGGCAGAGGGCCACCACATGGCCCTGTCCCATCACTCCATTTATCTTAGGGATGGCTACAAATGCCCGCTGCTGAGACAGGATTTTTTCCATTCGTAGTGTGATTTCTTCCTTTTACTTTGTGTTACCATATATATTAAAAATATGCCGGGATAATATATCTTCTTGGTAGTCTTAGTGGAATTCTACTGATCTGTTTCGCACATAGCATCTCTCGATACAACCTAATACATTTCTTCAGGATTTAAATCCCAAAAATGCAGGCCTCCTTCCACTCTGAAGAAGTGGAAATACAGTCCTGCTTACTGAAAAAGAAAAAATATATATATATATATATATTTTTTTTGCATTTGGGGGTGGGGGGGATTGCTTTCAAGTGAGAACTACTTCTGCTACTATTACTCCTCTCATCACATTAAAATCAATCAATCAATCAGAAGAACTGTGAGGCAATTCTAAGACATGTATTATTTCCCTTCCCATATGGTCTATTTTATTTTCTATTTGAGCCCTATTTTTTCTATCAGTTATCAGATTACAATCATAATGTCCACATACGAGCCAAAGTAATCCATTTATGCAGTTCAGAGGAAGAGGATTTTAACAGGCAGCTCTATTGAAAAGGGTACATCATCCTCACTCAAGACATTACTCACAGAAAGAGAAACACAGGAAAGAGTATCTTACTCCAGCACACAGCATAACACACTGTTTAGCTATAGTAGCAACCCAGGAATGTAGGTAGATGAATATTTCTGTGCTCTGTCGACCTTCAATGACTGGACTTTTAAAGGGAAAAACAGAAGGAATTGCAAAAGTTTGTGTAAATAAAAGAAACATATTTCAATTTTTTTTCTTTTGAAGGCATATCAAAGTGAAACACAGAGCTGCCTTGTAGAAAGTAGCAAAACAGAGCTTCCTGCAAAGAGGTAGGATATAATGGTAGTAGGCCTCAAGATCATTAAGCCAGTGAGATGATGAAAACATAAACTCAATGTACTTAATACAGCGCTCACATAACTAGATTATTTCTTTCCAAGGTAAAGCGTGTAGAATGGTTGCTCTGGTGGCAGCTAAAATGGAGCCCACTACCTCCTAAGGAAGGCTAAGGATTTTCCAGCATTGAATGGTTGTGGAAATACCAGCCAAGGACTGAAACCAGCCAGAGGTTGAGGACAGATCAGGTGCCAAGTCCTAAGAGTGAGTGGCTCTCAAACCACACAATGGAGCAATGGGGTAACATCTTGGCAGCCTCTACCTAGAAGAGCATGTCTGAATTCATTATTACAAGTTAGTCAGAGTACAGTTTACACTTATTTAGCTACTCGGTGGTAACTGTCTCTACAAGCATTCTTACTCTGCAGTAAATGGAAGGTACCTTACCTTATTCCTACTAAAGATAGAGCAAATACAAATGTCTTCAGAGATACCTAGAGACAACATACACAAACTAGCTATGACATCACCCGGAAACATCCTTTCTTGCTTTATGGTAGCCCATCTACAGCCATGCTTCCTGAGAACCAATCAGCCAGCATAAAGCAAACCACCTACTTAAGAAGCAGTTGCTCAGCTGCTCTGCATAAGGAGTCAATTGAAGGTAGAGCAGAATTGCGAATAATGCACAAGGAAGTGCTGCTGCTGACCATCTCCACACTACGCTGAGAATTTAGATACTACGTATTTATGTGCAATACTGTTTACCCAGAATAAAATATGACTAAGATATTTCTCTCCTTAAAGAATCAATCCTGCTCAAACCAAAGGAGCAAACGTGCTTATACCTTGTGACCCTCAGAGAGCTGAGCCCTGAGGGTGACATACCTGCCATCCAGCTCCTTTCCATTACACCCTGCACAGCTGCCTTCTGCACACACACAGCAAGTACAAACTAAAGGCTGGAGTACCTCTCCTATGAAGAAAGGTTGAGGGAGCTGGGCTTGTTCAGCCTGGAGAAGGCTCTAGGGAGGCCATGTGGCATCCTTCCAGTATTTGAAGGGAGCTTATAAACAGGAGGAGGACTGATTTTTTTACATGTTCTGATAATAACAGGACAAGGGGTAATGGCTTTAAACTAAAAGAGGGGAGATTTAGATTAGATTTTTGGCAGAAAGTCTTTACTCGGAAGGCAGTGAGGCCCTGGCATAGCTGCCCTGTGAAGCTGTGAGTGCCCCATCCCTGGAGATGCTCAAGGCCAGGTTGGATGGGGCCCTGGGCAGCCTGAGCTGGTAGGACGCAGCCCTGCCTATGGCAGGGGGTTGGAGCTCAACGATCGTGAAAGGTCTCTTCCAAACCAAGCCATTCTATGATTTGTCAACTAGACAAGTACAGCACATTTTAAATCCTACAGATTCCAAGTAAATTTAAGGGTCTACTTAAACATATGTTGAAGATACTCTGCTACATCAGCTGCAGAATGCTAACCAGATTAGATTAAAGAAATAAAACTGTCTCTGTGAAAGGAAACTCCTTTGTCTCCTTTGCAGCAGACCATAATACTCTGCTTCATAAAACTACACTTAGTCCTGCACATACTTAAAAATGTACAATGAAGTATGTAGTAAACAAATGCAGAAGTCAGTGGTCACAGTACTGCACATCTCTGCAGAAGCTGCTATCAACAACCAACAGAAAACATCAGAGGATGGATAACAGAACCTGCACTTAGTCTAAAGCAAATCAGGAATGTGTAAGATATACCTGGTCATAGTTTAATATTTCTTAAGGATTCATCCCAGTAAATCTCTGGAGACATGCCTGTTCTTCCCAACTTTTATCTCTACTTAAAGAAATGTTGGCATTCAGGCTGAATATTCAATCTGAGTTGATGTCATCTGCTTGCAATTTGCACTACTGTCAGTCATTCAGTCCAGTCAAACAAAATTTTTTGTTTCCTGAAAGAACAACAGAGCACTGTAAACAAGAAAATAATCAGCAATTCACTTTCAAGATTCACTTGAGATGACTACTGTTCAAATTACCAAAAAAAGCACTTTCAAAAATCATTAACGTCTTCATGAGTGCTCTCTGAATATTATTACCTACACACAAATTCACATCAATAAATAATGACAAATCACACTTGTCTTTCTCTTTTCAAGGTTTAGTTTTGTAGTTTTTAACAAACTGTAGCCAAAGGCAACAAAATACCTTGTGGAAATTCTACTTACTCAGCTCCTCCACCGCCGCCTCTTCAGAGAGATGCTTTCTGCACAGTGAACCACAGCACGTATAGAGCACTGCGACCTTTGTGATTTTGGTTTCAACAACAAGGTCAACAATGCTGAGAAGAACAGCTTTGCCTTAAAGGTAAAATCTCTCCAACAATCTAAAATGGATCTTTTTAAATGTAATTGAACTATAATAATTCATTTCCATAGGCCTATGAACAAAATGCCTTCTTCATTCGCAACCAATTTTACAGTATTTGGCCACTGACAATACACACAGGCAGAGAAGCTGGACCATTACTTCTCGGATTTCATGCGATGTTAATTCAGACAAAACTTTTTAGGTGAAGACTGACAGCCAACAAGGAGCCCTGCATGAAGAACAAGCAGAATGATCCGACCTTGTCAGAAGAAGGAGAAGGCATGGAACTTTGGGGAAACCAACAACCCACTCCTGCAGTCACCAACTGCTGCACCCAAGAGGTGCCTTTCTCTACTGCCTACTCAGCTGGTTGCTCCACGACTGGCTGCCCCAGGGCAGCTCAGAGGGATGCCGATCTTGTCCTTAAACCATGGACAGCCCCTTTTCAAGTTAAAACTGTTGCTAACAACCAACAGCAGAAATAAAGTTATTTGACATCATAACTGAAGGACCTAATTCTTCATTATTGTGGCATGCCTTGTACAACAGACCTATCTCTGCAAGCATAATGGTGCCTGGGAATCAGAACGGAACATAGTTTTGGTGAGGATATGTCAACAGCACAATATTTTAAGATAACATGTAAGTTTAATTTTACAGTTTCAAACTGTGGAAGGCTCTTCTATGTAATGTGCTTGGACAAATCCCTACAGGTTGGGTGAGGAGGCAGAGAGGTTTTTGTGTTTGCGGAGTGCCAATCCATCACCACCAGCTCCTGTCTGCAGTTCCCATCAGGTACAGGCTGCATGGAACTGTGGCTCCCATACATCCCCGTAACTGTCTTTGCCAGGCAGAAGATCGCCTTACCGAGGGGGAAAGAAAATAATGTTTTATAGATTTTCACTCCTTTCTACGGCTGCTTCATCTTCATTACAGGCTTTTCTAAACACCGTCCTCCATCACGCGCACAGCTAACTGAGTAACGCTCACTGTACAGCAGGCGTACCAGCGTACTGCATAGCTGATGAAGGCTCGACTCTATCCATCTCGGCTTCAATCTTGCTGTTTAATCCCCCTAACTGAGCTCGAAGAGCACGGTGACCAAGCACTTTTCACCTCCGCATTTCCTGAGAGAGGAATGGAAGGAGAGGAGTGAGGGGCGGCTCCTGGCGAAGGCATAGGATATGTAGCATCGCCAGAGATGTCAGGTGCGAAAACGTGGCACGCGAGTCCTCCGGGAGCCCGGACCGCACACCTCTCATCTCGTGCAAAGGCACACGGCTGCAGGACGAGGCAGGGAAAGCCGCCTTAAAGAGGGAACGGCTGAGGGAGGAGGAGGGCTCCTTTTGCAGTGGCACCTTACAACACCGACCCCCGTGAAAGCAGGCGGGTAGGGCTCCCTTTCGCAGCTGCAGGGCTCTGCCCGCGGAACGAGCCCCCCACGCAGCCCCCGCTCTCATGGCGCTCCCCACAGGCACCCCACGCGCGGACCCCGCTCCGCCTCAGCGGGGCGGGGAGCAGCGTACCTCCCGTCACCCCGCTCCGCCCCCGGCTCCCCACATCCGGGTTCCTGTCAGCCGCCGCCGCCGCCCGCTCCGCGGGGCCCCGCTGCTCCCCCAGCAGCGCCGGGCGCTCCCCGGCAGGCGGCAGCAGGAAGTGGGCGCCCACCGGCTGCCCCAGACCGTCCAGGCCGCCCAGGAGGGCCCCCACCTCGGCCAGCGGAGCCATGGGGGCGCGGGGCGAGCGGGCTAGGGCGCGGCGGCGGGCGGCTGCCGGCCTCTCCCGGCGGGCATGTGGGGCTGCGCGGCTGGGCCCCGAGCATGGGGAGCCGAGCCGATGCGAGCCGGTACGAGCCAGGCGACGGCTGGTGTTTATACGCCCCGCGTGTATATATATATACGGCGGTCCCCCTGACATATGCTAATGAAGCCCTCCGCGGGGAGGCCGCGTTTGAAATTGTAAACCCGCTCCCCCTCGCCTCGCACCTTCCTCCCATCTGCCCGGCGGCGGGGAGCGAGCGAGAGAACGGAGGGAGGGAGCGAGCAGCGAGAGCCGGGAACCTCCCGCCGGGACTGCGCCGCACGCGCACGTGTGCACTCACATATACGCCCGCGTATGCGGACGGGCACAGCGGCACTGGGTGCACTCGGACCGGCACCAGGACCTGGTTGGGGTGTGCGGGATGCACATCGCGGGACAGGTGCAAGGAGAGGCGGGGGGGGAAGCGGGAGATAGGGCGTTACCTGAGGGCGAGGCCTGCCCAGACACACATGAAAGGAAAAAAGCACAAAGATCTGACAGTTCTACTCCCTGTTTCTGAAACGCTAATAAAATGCACAGCGTTACCCTTGCCTTTTATCACTTCAGTTACAAGGAGGGGAATTTTTAAAGAAATTGGCATAGTCAGGGAGGTGCTTTCCCCTCTGCAAATTCTCCCCCGTGCTTAATTTATTAACATGACATGAAACTGATCTATAGCAGTTGGGTATCAGTCTTTAAAAGTATAAATGGGCAGGCCCGTGGATTGAGTTAAACATTTTCAAAGCCTGCAGACATGAAGGGAAAAGGGACGAGAGATAGTTCATCCCATCCATCTGTGCTGGGGCAGTGCAGCAGGCCCGTTACCAGCACCTGGAAGGACTACAAAGCAAATATAATGCTGTGTCCTGTAGGGTCCCTGGTATCTTTCTGTAGTTTTGAAACAATTTAGGATCTTGTTGTCCCATTAGATACAGAGCTGGTGCATTTTTTCAATCCCGAAGCAAAATGGTTCACACATTCAAAAATATTCATTAGCATTGATAAAGCAATGGTGTATTAATCCTAAAAGCTTGACTTTTGCATGCTTTGCTGCTTTTTCTTCAATAACTTATGACTTCTAAGGCTCAAACTACATGACACATCTTAGTGTTTGCTTCATAAAGCAGATCTTGCCGATATTAAAACAAAGGTATAGAGTATAAAACGCAAAGATCTTTCATGGTTAATTCTTTCAGAAATTCAAGAGAGCTACTTGGCAGTCTAAGGTTTCATTTAAACAAAAAAGTTGCAGAGATTCATGAAAGATTAGTTCTCCAGTCTTGCTTCATGATCCTTTCAGTTGCAGTCTGAATCTGTGAGATCAAATGGATTTGACTGCTTAGCTTTATTTGCTGTGGAGAGTATAGGGCTAATTAATTGGCAGGTGCTTTAAAGCAGGTAATGCTACACCTTTTCATCATTGCAGTCCAAAGTACTGCCCCTATGTGCACCTGAATTATAAAAAGGCTGCTTTAAAGCAAGTGATTTACTGTGGAGGGACTTAAAACTAAAAAAACTAATGCTAAATACAATGATCAGATAAATCATCTCAGAAGAGAGCACAGGCAGACCTGCTCTGAAGGCAGTTACAGATAGATGTTATATTATTTTACCTTTCAGATAACAGAAGCCTGTCATGTGGTGGGACCCAAAAATCCACCATCATTGAGATTTCAAAGCACATCTGTGTAAACATTATCACATCAGTGTAAAACATCAACCAATGAGATTTCTCTTTGAACCAAATCTACTTAATTGCAGTGCTAAATCAAAGAAATAGATCAAAGTTGGATCATCTATATGGCACCTATTTCTCAAGTAGCCTGCACACTGATTACTCAAATATACATAAAACGTTTGAAACAAGCATCAAGCAATTTTATTGACATGATGGGCAGGTCAAGATCAAATTGCAGTTAGTTCACTGCAGCTGCTGTGTTGCAGGACATTCACTCGGATGGTACAGCTAAATACAGGAGATATATTCTCATTAGCCAAAAGATGCCCCGTTATGGAAAGTACTACCAAGTCCCAGTGGGACTTTCCACATCCTACCAAGTGTAGAGGGCTCTTCTAGTCAGATGGTGCTGCTGTCCTCAGCAATGAAGGTTTTTTTGAGAAACACATTCTCAGCCATCACCTGCTGGAAGGCCTTTGTGACTGAAGCTTTCCTGTTATATAGTGGAAACATTTAATGTTGAGTGGAAAATACAATCTGGAGTTTGCATTCCAGTTTGATCTGGAGTTTGTTCTGAGTGGAGTCTTTAATGTCTGTTCAATAAACTGGTTAGCTGTTTTAAAAAGAACCAGAAAAGAAACAAAAAGAATTTGTTCTGGTGTTTGCATTAGTCATGTGACAGGAAACGGTAGCACTGGAGGTGTCTTTCTTTGTTTTTTGTTTTTTGTTTTTTTTTGTGTGTGTGCCTTCTGAGACTATATCATGCGAAGTTAAATAATTTTCAAGAGTCTTTTTACAAGAGTACGCTACTGAACATAAAGCATACAGTACAATCTAGTCGACACTACGTATACTTCCTAGAGGCTGCACTTTCAGTGTTGCTGAACAAATATACATGTGATCAAGTTCTTACTTCCATAGCAAGTAGTGGGGGCTTCTACAGACAATATAATTACTGTATATTACCTAAGAATGGCATATTGTTATAGGCAACACCTGGTGGCTACCAAGGGATCGGAGAAAGCAATGGACTGAAATCACTGATATATAGGCTGTACATACATATGTGTATATAGAAAAAGATCTGTGTATCTATCAAGTAGGTCAGAAAATGTTGTTAGCTCTAAAATTTTTTCTGCAACATTATGCCATTATTAAATTTAGAACTCCCTCATAATAGTGCTGCACGAGCCATATTGCACTCACACAATAAAATAACAGCTAGGAGAAAGATGGGGTGCAGGTCTTGTGTATATGAGAAAGAAAGCTCTAGGAGGAATAAAATCCACTCAGCAGAACACAGAGAAATGTGTCCAGCTGGAGATACTTTCTACTTTTCTTACACTTTTATTGTTTGGTTTTCTTATATGAAAAAAAGAACATATCCTTAAGGACTTTTAAGACTCTATTATACTGCCCATGTTTTTGTAGATAAACATGGATAACTCTCGCTGAAGTGGGATGGGATAGAGAAGCTAAGTGGTGAGCTACCTAGGTAGTGAGGAACCTTTAAGTCCAGTTACATCCACTGAGAATTGACATTATCCATATATTCCAACTAACTGTCTCATTTGACGGCTTTTATATCAGTTCTCTAAGTCGATCACTAAACAAAGAGCACCAAGATTTACTTATACTAGATGGCTTCTGAACATAGGATATGCAGACAACTTACAGTTTTTGACTTACTGCCCAAATAAATGGCACTCTTGTTCCTAAGCAAATGCCTCACTACAGAAGCTCTGACTAATGTGCTCGGACATAAGTAGTTACAGATGTTTATTGGGTTTTTTGAAGTGAAAAAAAGGTTAGCCTAAGGGTGTTATTGAAAAGTCATTAAACTGAGGCTAACTGATTTCAGTGAAATAATGTCATCAGGAACATTACTCACGGTTCCCATCTATACTTTTAAGTTACTGATCACTCATTCAGCTAACAGATTTACTTCAGGACACCACATTGACAAAAAGTCAAGACTTGGAAACAGATCAGGACATCAGTATTTTAAGGGATTGATGGACTCACAGGAGTCTTCATTATAATAACTAAGGTCATTGAATGTTTTTGACTCAGAAGTAAAACAGCAAACAATTTTGATGCTGCTGTCATCTCTTCAAGCTTACTGCCCAAATAACATATATTTAGAAGCTCTTTCTTCCCTGAAGGTACTGGTTCCGGGTTTCTACTAGAATGTATGACTGGGTCATCCAGGTAGACCTCAGAAGTATAGCTGAAAACAAAAGGGTAAGTTATGGAACGAGCTCCACAGGGCAGCGGGCACAGCCACAGGGAGTTCAAGGAGCATTAGGACAATCCTCTCAGACATAGGGTTTGAAATTTGGGTGGTGCTGTGCTGAGCAAGGAGTTGGACTTGAAGATCCCTGTGAGTCCCTTCAAACTGAGGATGTTCTGTGTTTCCACAGTTCTATGCCACAAGGCACATACATAAGCTCAGTCCCCACTCACGGCAATTTCCACACACGGTCCAACCACTCTGGTTTAGGCTGCCCATTCTCGGGCTGACACAAGCTCTCCTCCTTTGGTCTAACAGCCTCTTATCCCCATCAGCTTGCTCAGAGCCCACCACTGCCAAAAAGCACTTGGCTGCCTGCTGCTGCCTCGCTCTGAGGCCGCCCCTCAAGCACCAGGACCACGGCAGAAGCTGTCACGGCCGCACGGCTGCCGAGGGAGACAGGGGAGCATCTGGGCAGCGCCGCGGACCCAGGTACCAGCGGGCTGACGGGGGCGGGGATTAGCGGGGGCCTGTCCCTTCCCCACCCCTTCCCCGTTTCTCGCGATGTTTTCCCCGGCCGCCCGCGGGGGCTTCGTCCGTCTGTCACCGGGGCGGAGCGGCGGCCATGGCCGCGCTGCGCGCCTTCCTGCGGTGGCGCCGCCGCTTGGGCTCCGCACCTATAGCCCCGCCGGCGCGGCGGCTGTGGGCCGGCGGCGGGGCCGGGCCGAGGAAGTGGCGGCGGGAGCTGGGCTGGGCGGCGGGGGCTGCTCTAGCCGGTTACGCGGGCTATCAGCTGTCCGAGCGGCGGCGGGAGCCCTCCCGGCAGCCGGCAGCCGCCGAGGCGGGCGGAACTCGGGCGCTGCTCCCTATCCCCGTGGCGGCTGCTGCCAAGGAGACGGTAGGTGTGTGCGCACCGCACCGCGCCCTGCCCTGCCCTGCCCGCCCCGCGGCCGGAGCTCATCCCGAGGCGGCACAGGACCGCGGCGTGCTGTCAGCCGGTGGCCGAGCGCGGCTGGAGAAACGCTATCTCTCTCCTTCCCCTGCAGAGCCGGCTCTTTGTTATGTTTTTAACACCAGGCTTTCTGTCTTGCCGAAGGTTTGCGCAGGGCTTTGTGGGAAGCAGCGGGGCAGTGCTTGGTGTATGCGAAGGCTGTGCTGGTTCAGCAAGAGCAGTGCCTGGCTGACCTGCTAACTCAAAACAGCTGGCGTGAACTTGGAAGTTGAAATTTCCTAGTAGGGAGAAACTCCAGCACAGTGCCATTCTTAGCAAATGATATTGCTTTTGTTTGTTTGTTTGTTTAATTATATGTGATGTGTTTTTTTTAAAATGTCGAGAGCTGTGTTTAGTTGGTCTGCCAGAGTGACATCTCAGACCACTCCTCAGTGTTGCAAGCGGCCTGCTTTCAGTACGTCAAGTTTACGTTGTGTGTGGGAAGATGCTCTGTGTTTTTGCAGTGGAAGCCTCACGCTGTTAATGTTTTTGGCTCAAATTGCTATCCAGAGGCAGCTTCTGCGGACAGCTTCGCTCCTGAAGGGGAGGTGAAGCAGGCACTTCTGACTGTGCATTTGTTGTCTTGAGTGCATTATCAGGGCACAGAGAACCTAACATACTCTGTCTTTCATGCTGTTTTGGTTGGACAAAACTCTACATCATTTGATTTATCCAGTCGTAAGTTTTCAACTTCTTTTGAGGGAAGTATGACTTTTGCATCTTAGAAAAATCTCTAAATATAGTGTGATATGTAATTAGGAATTTTCAGTTGTGTAAATTCCAAGATGTTGAAGTTGTAAAGTCTAAAGTTTTAGATGTCAGAATTAAGGATAGATTTGAATTAATATGAAGCAATGCATAAAATAGAATGCATTTTTTGTGTGTACTCTACAATAGTTTTGAATGTTATGGAGCT
This sequence comes from Odontophorus gujanensis, assembly GCA_013399175.1. Classification (NCBI taxonomy): domain Eukaryota; kingdom Metazoa; phylum Chordata; class Aves; order Galliformes; family Odontophoridae; genus Odontophorus; species Odontophorus gujanensis. Next base: position 416,491 of record VXAB01005970.1, on the reverse strand, counting down.
GAAGGTGGGGTAGGAAGGGAAAAAACAAAAACCTTCTGTTCCCATACAGAAAAACTGTGATTTAGTTTTCAGTCTTATTAACAGCAATATTTAAAGAAATAGGTTGAAATGTGCTCACTCAGTTTGTGTGGAGAGACTAAATATGCAAAGACTTGGAATCTTGGAATACCTGACTTTGTTACAGCTTTTATTTTGAATATTCTCATTGATTCCTAATTGGAGACTTGAGTGTCCAGCATTCCTAAAAAAGCATCTTTTCAATTCTTTTCCCCCTAAAAATGATGATCAAATAACTGTGGACTTCTTGAGTCGAGTTAGTGGATTCCTCTCCTTTTTTAAATTATTGATTATATGCTGCAGAAGGGTTTATGTTGCAGTAAAGGTCATAGTTTGATACTGGACCTACCTGTTGAGATACAAAGTGTTTTTTGACCATGAGATTCATCTGTCATCTGTAATCCATTTATGATTGCCCTGCAGACCTGTGGTGTCTTTCATGACAGGATTCTAAAACACCTACAGAGGTGCCTTCTTAGGAAAGGTAAGATGCAAATACCATGTTCAAATTGCACTGAGTGGTATTCGTGGTACTGTGCAATGGCAATATGCTGCTGCTAATCTTCCCTCCAGCAGGATGCTTTTCTCAGGTGCTCTTTACTAGGACTGTTGGAAGAGGCAGCTGATGTCTGTGCTCTCACTGCCTTATGCTCTACTGAGTAGCAGCAGCTGCTAGGAGAAATAAGTGAATTATTTTTACTCCATCTCTGGGGCTCCATGTAGCAGATAGAAATGCAGAAGCAATTTGGCTAACAAAATGAGTACTTTTGGATGAAGGTTTGCATAAGCTTACAGCTTAATAGAACACACACATGAAAGAACAATCCTGACATTGAAGTGATCACCTCTTGCAAAATTTGAAATAGTTTCCTCATAATTGCTGGTGATTCTTAAATTTCAAACTTTCTAATGTGGGCCAAACAAGTCCTTCTCCTCACTGTTTGGTTACGTTTAAAAAAATTCAAAATATTAATGATAGATAACTGAATTTTTAATAGTGCACAGTGAATTTGTAAGTGAGAACAGTATCATAATGTGTTCAGATATTCAGGTACTTGTAACATTCTTGAACACTTTTGATTTTTAAGACAGATATGGATAAGACAGTCATATCTAGTCTTTAATTCACACATCTTCCTTATTTCTTGAGATGGCTTTTTGTGGAAACATAATAAGCAGAATGACCTTGGTGATTCATCTAGGCAGCTCCAGCAGACAGAAGAATAGGTTTCTAGTTTTCCTAGACACTTGAAAAGATGTATGTGTGTTTGTTTTGCATCCAGTTTGTTTTGACTTTCTGAGAACAGCTATCTTTTTGGAGGCCATCTTCTTCCAGATTATGTTCATATGACCACGTGGTAAAGTATTTTGAGCAGGTAAATCTCACTTAGTTAGTGTAATGAAATAGCTGCTTGACCAAGTGTATTACTGGAGGTACTGTGGTAGAGAGTAAGATTTGCTACAGATGCAGCATGCAGTATTAACCTAAGCTGCCTATAGGATTCCCTTTTCCCACATAGTTTTCTAAGAATAAAATCAGTCCTGAGGGTCAAGGGGTTTATATGTAATTACATGGATTAAGATCTTGGACATTCTAAAGAGTAATGATTTTGTTGTATTTGTTGCCAAAGTCCCCAGAGCTTTCTACTTAATTTCAAGTTAACTTCTATGCAACATTTCAAAACCATAATAAAATTCTACACTCAAACGTGCTGATTTTATGGTAGAAGGATTCAGTGAAGACTGGAAGAGCTACTTTGCCAGTCTAGGAGATGCTTATTCAGTACAGAGACTTTTTGAAAGAGCCATTATTTTAATACAGCTTTTCTGTACCGACAACTGAGAGCTGTACTGGCCCTAGAAGAGGGCCAGTAAATCCTGAAGATTTCAGACAATGTGCTTCTCATCAAGTCTTCGCCTTGTCAGAACAGCTGTGTACTGCGCTCTTTCACCAAAATACTGTCGTATCAGAAAAGCATAATTCAGTGTCAGAGTGTTTGTCTTCCACTTCTTGCTTTCATATTCCTTGCTTCCACTGTTGTTTCTATAGCTGATTAATGTTTTCTTGGAAATACCAATGATGTATTTCCAAGCACCCCAAAGATATCTTTTCTGTAACCATGTTATCATTCCATAAAGGTAGCAAATCCCAGGTCCAGACTTCATGAAACAGACTCTAAAAACTGCTTCCTTCAGAGGTGATTTAGAAATTAAAGTGGTTGAGGAGAGACAGACAGAGTATTTACTTTATCAGGTTTCCTGAAGACACACTTCATTTCCAGGAGAAGCTGCATACTTTGGATGTTTCTAGAGGTTTTTCTTTCTACCTCAGCAGTAGTGTCAAACTGTGAAAATACTCAAAAGGTCAAGTTTATTTGTAGCAGCATATTTCTGAGTGGATTACATCATGTATTTCCAACACTGTGAACTGAAGATGAAGACTTTAACTCCAAAAAGTAAGGCAAATTCCCTTAGGGAGGAGGCTCTTCTGCCTGTTCTGAGAGCATGCTGCTCTAAGAGATGCATAAAGGATCATTTTCTCAAGGATCACTTGTAGTTAACCTTTTTTCCATACACATTGTGTGCTTCATGCAGCAGGTCAGTTGCCAAATGCAGGAAACTGCTTGGCTCTTCAGCTTATATTGTCTGAAGCTCCTCACTGTGTAATCACCCCAATGAGGTTAGTGCTTGCCTGCCAACTGCAGCAAGATTCATGTTGAAGTAAAAGGCATGTTTACCTCTTGGAATTACTTCTTTGTTCCTTAAGATGTTTAGGATGCTCTACGTTTGGGTTACTGTGTGTTTCAGTCTTGCTGGCAGCAAAGCATATGGACCTGTACAGCAGAATATACGTACTAACTGAAACTTCTGGAAGAACTTCGGGAGTTTGAGTGATTTACAGGTCAGACTCAAGTAAGAAGGACTGTTGGGGAATATCTGAGTGTAATATTTATTTTGGAAGATTTAAAAAATGGCTGTGCTTATAGATAAATACTGTTACCCCAAGAATTTCCTGTAATGGTATTGTATTTGAAATTGGCCCTTTTCTCAACATTTTAAACACATTCCAGCTTCCTATGCTTGTAAATGTTTTAATATAATAATGTCCTTATCTCAGAGAAGAGGGATCAGCTAACAGAGTTGTTGGTTGTTCTACATCTAAGTAGTCTACTAGAAATATAACTTCTGTAAGCATCAAAACAGTTTTGTCTGCTTCTGGGATTTTCCCACACTGGGAACATGACGTTTAACCTTTTGGCCACCCAGCATGAAAACAAAACTGCGCTACTTTTATCTACATGGGAGCATATTAAATAAGCCTCAAGTCAAATCTAAGCGAAGGAAGTGAGGAACAGCAGTGCTTTGAAAGCCTTTTTATTTTAATAATTTGCACAGATTCTTATTGATGGAAGACAGATTACTTGCAAGCAGCAATTCAAAGAAACTCACTCACTTGAAATAAATTACTTTAAACTGCTGTAACATAATGTACTTTTGTCTGCAAGCAAAAGGTACTTTTAATAGCAAATGTTGGCATCTTTACCTAGTATAGGTTCACCTTAGTGTCAGTTGGAAATAAGCAAGAGTACTGATTTGTCTTGGAACCTTGTGGTTTTTTTATGGTACCGCGGAGCTTTTTGTTTCATATAAATGCATACTCGGTATGTAAGTTATTATCTGTTTGTTTGTAAAAATTTTTGCATTCATTGTAGATATTCTTAGGATCTTAATATTGGATTATCATGCTGGGTTAGATAATAGATTCTTTGAAATTTATTTTATTTTATTTTTCCAAACAGTAAATCCTATATCTGGTGTTTAAGCTTGTCTCTGTGGAAAAGTCAAATCTTTTGCCATAGAATAAAACTTCTGAATTACTGTTCTAACCTAAAAGAACGTTTTTGTTGTGTTTTTTTTTAGTAAGAAAAATAACTATGTCATATTTTGTCTTACTCATCTTACTTCTACTGAACCTGAGCAATTTAATTACCATTTATTGATATTTTCAAGTAGTTTGAGGTCATATCTACTGCTTTGATGTCACTGTGTGAGCTCATGTCATGTGTTAGGCCATCATACGGCAATATAGAGTTCCTGAATGGATTTCACTGTAAGGCCATAGAGGTAAACACATTGTGCCAAATTCAGACAGATCAGAGCTCTAACATAAGAGAGTCAGTAAGGTAGATACGGAACCAGAAATGGAGATTCAGCTGTGCTTCAAAGAAGTTTGGGTAGTATGTGGACATCTTTGGTCAGAGTACTGGATTTTCAAGGCTGTGTGACATCTCTCTATTGGTGGTTAGTATGTGAAAGATGAACCAAAAATGGAGATGAATTTTAGACAGCAGTTTTGTTTGATGGAAAGCCTAGATTTGCTGTGCTTACGTTTCTGCTGTGATTAAAGGGAAAAAATACAGAGGGATATTATTCTAAAGGAGTAAAGAGTGCATTCAAAGCTGATTGACTTCAAAATGTTGGGTGACAATAATGAAGATCAAACTTCGAAGGACTGCTTCTCGGTGAGATTTGGTGGTCTTGATCTTAGTTGATCTCTAAATGCTGCATTTCTAGAAAATGGATCTTAGGAATTGTATGAAGTCTTTGAAACTTTCTCAAAATTAGTTTGGTATCCATCTTATCAAAACATGATAAATATAAATTAAATTGATGTTAAAACGGACTTCTGGAAAGTGTTTCCCATTATATCCTTTGGTGGTGGATTGTTTGAAAGTCACTTAGTCAGTCTTGGGATGTGCTTTTAAGTATCTCTGTGTTAGCCATATGTATATACATTTGCACATTAAAAACAGCAAGAAATTAGGCCAAGACAGATTTTTTTTTTTCCTCCTCAGCTGATATAAACTAAGCTGTTATCTATCTGGTCCTGATCCTGCAGGAGGCACATAGAAGCCAAGACTGTATATACCAGCACTTCAAAACGCTGCTGTTGGGTTGGTGCTGTGCTTGAGAAAAGGCATAGATAGCATAAGGTGTGGGAGGCCAAATACTGAGTGATGAGGCACTGAGTTGGAAAGAGGAAGGGCAGCAGGACGTGAGTTGTGAGCTGTTTGATTACAACTCTCAGTGCATAGATTTCTGTGAGGTTATGGAGAAGATAACACGTTGTTTGTGAGGGCTTTCAGGCCTCTCTTGTCCCATTATGTCCATTTACTTTGTGAAGGTGGAAGGATGGGAATTAATGGCCATCAGCTACAATTTTGGCTTCAGTTGCAGAGCTTTTTTTTTTTTTCCCTGCAAGTTCAGTGAAGCAGATTAGTAGTATATGTGTGCTGATAAACAGGAGCTGACCTACTACTCAGAAGATACTACTGCTGCTGGGAGGTGCGTGACATTCTGCTTGAAGGAAATGACTGAGTCCAGTTTTCTGAAGGCCATGTGATGTGAGATCCTTGTGGTTATTAGGCGAGTTTGTGGAGAGCTGTACTTTCATGAAAGTTTTTGAAGATTGCTGGTGATTACCGAGAGATTTAGTCTGGGTGAGCTCTTGAAACTTCAAATAGAAATTAGAATTTTATTGAATGGTGTTCACTTCTTTGCCAACAGTACCTTCCCTGAAGTATCCAGAATCTGCTTTCTGTGTCTTGTTCTTGTGTCTATTAGATTTGATAATAGTGCTGCTCAATACAACAGGATGGCCTAACCTGGGCATAAATGTGAAATACATCAGTTGGGAGCAAATTGTGGTATCGCTAAAATTGCTTCACTGAATTATGATCCCCCAGTTTTGGAGAATATATTGATGTTTCGTAATTGTGTAGAGAATAATTCCTTGAAGGAATGCCTGGAAAGATATCAGCTGAGGTAATATGTTAGACTTTTTAATTAACATATTAAGGAGCTCATAGTAATTACAGATTCTGTGCAAGAGAAAGTTGCTATAGGTTTCATGGATTGATTGCTGATTGCCGGAAACTGTGAGGGGAAAAAAATAGTGTTCCTGTAGATGGTTTTACTTAGCAGTCAGTTAAGGCTTGTACCTGGGGTCTTCTGCAGACAAACCCTGCTTAGCCTTAACTTGAACATTCGAACCCAGTGATCTAGTACAGAAACTTAAGCCCTCTACACATTTGAATCCATGTTAGAACAGTAGTGTAAACCACTTGTTCTGATTCTTTCTGTTGAAACCATAAAGTTCAAGATACTTGTGTTTTTATTCCTCAGAATAAAAATATGTGTAAGCCTGTAGTTTCTCTATCATGCTAACGTGAAGTAGGTGCAGGCTGCTGCTGGAAGAGGTGTCATGGTTTCATGGTTTTCCATCAGTATTCCACATCATAACATCATGCAGTGCACTGGGAGTTAAAGAGTTAATGTTGCAGTCCCATGGGTTGTTGATATTTCTGGTCTCTTGGTCTCAGAAGAGAAGAGTGAACTACAACTCCCACAAGACTTCATTTTTCCATTTCAATTTTCCATTTGGAGAGGAAGATAAAATGAACTGGGAGTCTTGAGACTTCCCTCTTTGCTTCCTGGCTACTTTGCCAGCAGCATTAGACTAAGGACTTTTTGGTTTCATAAACTTTCTCTTTTGAATTTTATTTGATTTATTAGCTTCAATTTCAGTTATACTGTATTATATTATGTCATCTTGCATTCTGCTACTGTATTTAGTAAGTGAAGGTTTTTTTCTTTAGTTTGTTGCTGCCACTTTCCATCTCCCTACCTTTTTCCTTTCCACCCTCTTCCTTTCCCAGGATGTGGATCTGTGGGCCCCTTTGTCCTCTCATCACGGCTGATCCAAATATTTTCTTTTCCCTAATCTAAAAATTCCTGTGGCCTAGGTTTTGGAACTAATACTTCTTGTGGGATAGATCCAGGAATTTATCTGTCTAAAAATAGCACCACCAAAACAAAAATTTGTCAGACATATCCATTCCCTTATCCACTTTGACACTTAACAAGTAGAGGATGCAAGTGCCAGAGCAAGGGCATGCAGGGTATTGAGAGGTATGGCTCATTTTGGTGGCTGGCCAATATTTGTACTGAGTTACAATGACATTTATCCAGAGGGTAAAATTCTAGTGTTCTTACATAGCCAGAGGGAAAATATAGATTGGCTAAAATGAAGCAGAAACTGTGAGTATGGAGACTGAAGTACTGGCATGAGTTAAGTTTAAGCATGCCTTAAAAATTCCATGTTTGCAGTATGTTGGTTTATATTAGCAGAGGGTATTTCAGATTATGTTGAAGTATGTCTGTGGATTTCTAAATACTTTTCTAAATGTCTTAAAGGCAATACTAAGCAGCAGTACCTGAGATGGTGTGAATTTCTTGAGAGTAAATAATCTCAACATACTCAAAATACTGACAGTCAACAAAGTGTGAGGTCATATTTCTTGAATTATGTGTTATCTGCAGATTCTCACTGTTATGCGTGATTGATGATAACTGTTTACAGTTGATTGCAAGTACTCTATGTGTAACGTGCCCTTGAAGCAGTGTCTTCTCTGAAAACTGACTTTGCAGAGATACTGCTTTATTACTCATGCTTACAACCCGCATTTATTCATGGTCTCATGATAGCACATGAATTTTACTTACATTTTTACTTGTAAATGGGTATGTCAGAAGATAATTCTTTGGGGTGTTTGTTTGCTCCAAGTAGAGGCAGCCTTCCAGTACCTAAAGGGACCTGTAGGAGATATGGGGGTGAGAGGGACAAGTGGTAATGGCCTTAAACTAAAAGAGAGGATTCTCTAAAAATGCATTTAGGTATGTTCTTAGTTAAAAGACAAATAGACATTAGTTAAGTTATTGCTACTATTTGTCTCTTAGTTAATTTTAATACGTGAAGTATTTTAGATGTTCTAGTCATTACAGACAGTATAATGATGACGTTGGCAGAATGGGTTATTTTACTGGTAAGATACTTCATTCCTGTTTTTATACACTGGATGAAGTTACCTGTATCATTGCTTGTCCTTTTATGAAGCAATTTGGTTGATATTTTTCATCTCTGTTAAGTAAATGAATAAAATTAAGAAACTTGAGCTTTCTTTAAGTTCCTGATTCCACAGAGGAGCTTGCCAGTTACGAGCTAAAGAAAGTTTTCAGTTAGTGGTAACATATTTTCTGTTTAAATATTTGACAGTATCAAAGAAAGATGCAACAGTTGAAATCACTTAAGAGTTTTGTGCTATTAAGTTTACAAATAGTCAATGAGTTGCTTTGGTTGTAGTGGATACTCAAAGCACTAGTATTCATAGGAAGTTTGCCCTGGGAAGTACTGTGGAGGTGTTTTGCCTATTACTGTCAACAGCTGCACTCTATATGAAGAAGAAATTAAAAAGTATTTCATTTTCTTCTGAAAACATCAGACTACAATTTTAACAGGGTCATTTTAAGTTACACAGACCTTGTGAGTTAGAGTTGCTTTCTTTTCTATGAACCCAAGTCTTTTTTTTTGTATTTGTTGTTTTTTAAACTACAAGCTTAGCTTGTGCCAAGAATTTTACTTCATAAAGATGCTGAAATTGTGGAAGGATGAAAAAGATAGCAGTGAAATTCTAATTTAAGCTCTTACTGCACAACAGTATTTGGATGAATTTGACTTAATGATTTATCATATTTAATTTAGAGTTTCTCTGTAGGGAATGGTAGTAGCAATTGTAAAATGATGCATTTAAATTGTTTCCTTCTCTCTTTGAAGGTTACAGAAAACAGATCAGACCTTGAAGATTTGCACCTTTATGCAACACCTCGCGAGCAACGGTTTCGTAGATTTGCCAGTTTAGAATTTGAAGGACAGCTCTATATGACTCCGTATGACTTCATTCAGGCTGTCACAAATGATGAACCAACACGTAAGCAGTTTTATTTTGATAAAATTGCTGTGGAGATGATGGTGATTTGTGTTATTTTTCCATTTCTTTTTGATTACTACTGTGGTTTGTGGTTAGTGTGTAAAGATGCTGATTCTTCACCTTTTATTTTTTATGGTATCTAAATGCATCCAGTCAGCATCCTGATAGTTATTACTTTGTAAACATCTCTGAACTGTTTTCCCTCAGAAATCATTAGGTGGATGTTCTTGTCTTAGAGGTCACAGACAGCTCAGTAGGTGTGAAAGATGAGTTCATTTTTACCATATGCTTTGACATGGATACAGTTCTGGATTCTATCCAAGCCGGACAGTTGGGCTGTGAAATTTCCTTCCTTTTTTTTTTTTTTTGTTTTGAATTTTCTGTGTAAATAAGCAGTCAAGGAACCTAAACAATTTAGAATATTGTTATTTTATAGCTTTTGCCATCCTAAATTGTCATCTGATGTAATTTGGTTTTTGTTTTTGTTTGTTTTCTTGTATGGTTTTTGTTTGGTTTAGTGTTCTGTTTTGTTGGGGTTTTTGTTGCTGTTATTGTTTATTTATTTTTATTTATTTTCCCTACAGTGATTCTACAAGCATATCAAGGTATCCTTACTGTGCGTAGGAGTTTCAGTCCTCAGGGGATCCACTTTCTACATTTAAAATTAGACAGAGGCAGTGCTATGTATCAATCAAGTTAATGAAAAATAAACTGTCAACTTTAGTTCACTTGATCTGTTTATTTTGCTTTAAATATCAAAGAGTGACCAAATAGAAAGGTGAATATTACAATCCATTGCTGATCTTGTTTGATTTCTGGGCCCTCAGGCATACAGTGTATTGGTAGCAGCATAAAATTTCTAAGAAAAGTCAGTATCTTTGCTCAGATGTGACATATATAATACCTCACTGTAGATTTAAGGAAGAAAACTAGTACATAGAGAACAGTCAAAAGCAGGTAAAACAGTCAGAAGAGAAGTTAAAGCTTTTTTCCCCATTGTTCTCCTAGCTGTAATGAAACAGAGGAAATAATTCAGCTGGTTGTGTCAGGAATCAAAACTCTCTTAGTTTTTAACTAGAGATATAATCACTCTTTGTAACAGTATAGACAGAGAATAGAACTTAGATGGTGAAAACCTGCAAAACTATAAAACTCCCACCAGGAAGCAAATCTTTGTTTTCCTTTTTGCTCACTAGTTGAAAAAGAAGTAGTAGATCTATTTTCTCAGAAATTACTGTAATTACACATCGTTGCTTCGTGGTTACTTTTTCAACCCAGGTCTCCATGTGATCCTTTTTCTGTGACCATGTAATTGGGCTTAACCAGCTTTTTCCCAGGCAGTCCATTCCGTAGCATAGCCATATTATGGAGCATTTGTGGCATGTACTGGATATCAGTTAAAGAAGCACTACAGCTCATTTTAATGACAGTGTATAAGTGGTAGACTAGTAAGGCTTTTCCATGCTAATTTAGGCTTCCTCCTCCCTCTCTGCAAATATTCAGATTATCAGAAAATAATTAAACAGCGTTATGTTCCCAAGAATATTCTGTGCATGTCTTGCCAAAGGAGAAAAGACAAGGAGTTCAAGCAGTGAGGAACACTTTGAGTTCAGTGTAGAGGTCCTTGCGTAGACCAAAATCATTCCCAGGCTTCCAATTAGTCTCTGAAATTGAAGGCAAAACTAACATGTATGCCTTTAAGTTTTGTATGCAAGTTGCAGAGATTACATGACAGAGATAGCTGAGGGATGGTGAAAGAGGTAGTAACTAAGCAGAAGGAGAGCACTTCACTATGGAGGAAGTCATTATCTGGAATACTTAGGCAGAACTGGGCTGAATTTTGGGCAAAAGTCTGACAGAAAAGAAATAATGAGTGAACTGAACAGCCTGCAGGAGTTACCACTTACAAGTTCTTATCTCTGAATATTTAGTTTTAATCTTTGTACTGCTTTGTCAGTTTGAGCAAGTCTTAATCATCTGTCTTGCTCTATAGAAGGTAGTAAGTTTAAATGAAGTATTTCTCTGAATAAAATAATGCCTATTTGGACCAATTTTTGAATCATTTTGGTCCTGTTTTAAATGATAAATACTTGGATCCATGCAGGCCAACATATTAAAATATCTGTATTTTGCAATTAAGAAAAACATACACTTGGGCTTCTTAAGGATATAAAACAAAATCACCCTTTGAAGAGTAATAATAGTAGTTCTTTATGTCTGCTTTGTAGAAAAGCTAATAATACTAGACCTGAATGAGATCTGTGATGGAGTGAATGCATCTATTGTGACTGATTTACTTTGGAGATAGAGTAAACTCTACAGAAGTCAAGAGGGCATTCACTTCCTTTTTTTGATTAAACACTAACTAATGTGGTAAGAGTATATTTTCTTTTATAATATACAACTTTTGACTCTGGGCAGCTGTTATAAAGACACAGATAAATGGTATAATTAACTTATTGCTGCTGACTTTACTATAAAGATTGTCATTAGGGAAAAATGTTTCTTTTCCTAGTGATGCTTGTTACATTTTTTTATCATCTGAATATGTATTGTTATGTTTAAAAAAGCAATTAGAAGGAAAGGAAATGTATGTTACTCCTTTTAGCTCTTGGTAGATACTTAAAAGAAAAAAATAGCCTAATACTGAGCTGTAACAAGTATGCATGTAGACATAATATTTTGCTTATATGTTTAGAAGGACAAATCCATGTGTAAACATATAGGAGATTATCTTATTGGAAAGCTAGATATAATAATTTTTATGGTAGACATAAACACAAATCAGTTTATATTGTGAAGAGGTTTATTTTGTTTGGTTTTATTTAGTATTTTTAGACAAGGCTTTAATTAATAGTAAATAATCAAACTGAAAAGCATGTTGTTGCTTGGTATAACACGAGCTAACAGCATTTTACATTCTACCATAGTTGGGGTAGGATTTGCATACACTCTTAGTAGTGTTACTGGGATGTAAAACTACAATTACAGACACTTTCTAACCATGAACTAGATCACAGTGAGTGGTGTCTGTCTCATGATTGTTATTTAATGAAGCATGGAGGCCATTGTGAGAAAGGAATTTGTAATTCTACAGGGTGTTTTGCTCTGTAATAATGAGCCTTTACCTACCAAGAAGGTATGCATTTTACCACATAATACACACCTTTTTGTAGCTTTGTAAATTCTCATTCACTGAGCTTTAGTTTAATATTGCAAAGATTTGAGAGGGTGGGGATGGACCTCAAGTTCTGAATTCTTGCAAGGTTGTGGACAACTGTTGTCAAATGCCAGTAGCTTCATCTGCTCTTGGATGCTTTCATTTTAAGGATTTAGGGAAAAAGCGTCAGGTCACTATTATCTACTGTCAGCTTTCAGTTCTGATGAGCAGTTCCTGTTCTGAAATTCTCAGATTCTTTTTTAAAATTTCGTATTAAAAATTGAGCTTGTCAGCAGCTATAAAAGCAAGCATGAATCTGAGTGGTTAGGAGTGGCTAAAAAGAGTCCTAGCTTCTAATGATGTTTTAAGGATTTTTTTTTCTGTTTTTTTTTTCTTTAAAATGTACAAGTAGTGAAGCAGGGACAGAATTTAGTCTATGATTTGAATAATACTGCTAGTAAATGAAAGTTTAGAGGGTTGATGCTGCAGGTTAACCAGGTGCGCTCTGTTTCCTGTTTAATGCTTTAACAGTCTGTTATGGTGGTAGAAAGTATTTTCTCTCACTGAATACAGTAAGGAGAATACTTTATTTAAACAGCGCATATGGATACATTATAATTTTAGTGACGCTGTATTGTTGCAACTGAGTTTGGTATGTTGGTAACTTTGTCTTTTATTGCAGGTGCTAAAAAGTGGCGATCCCTTTCCAAGCAGGTGAGTAACAATTCCTGTGCTATCTTGTAGCCATGAGTTTTGCTGTAGTTGCCTACTTTCATGATGTGAACTTGGAGTCGCAGAGGTTTTTATCTTTAAAACTGCTTTATTCGGTAAATTTCTTACTTTTCTGCCACTTCAGTAAGATTTAAATCTAAAATCTCAAGCAGGCACAGCTGCTCAAGCATGTTATGTTGGATTTACTGACTTTCTCAAACCTTGTCAGTTTCTTTCTCAGCTCATATCTGACTGCGTTTCTTTATTGTCTAAGTGTAATAACTGCCTGAAATACTCATGCCACTCTGTACATTTTGTGGTGGTGAAGTGCCTCTTACATTTCAGTTGTTTTTTTTAATATTAGTACAACTGCAACAGAACTGTGTCTGCGTCCCTGTATTGAGAGGAAAGTACATTCATATTCATAGGTGAAGTTTGCTTTGGTTCAGGTCAAGTGTTTTAAAAGAGCTTTTATTTGCTGCTGAAATAGTACCCTGCTGCACACACTCGCTGAAGCCAAGGATGAGTCTCCTTCCTGGACTTCAGTAAGTTTTGATAAAGGTTTTTATGTGTCTTTCCAGTTCTGTAAGCACTTATTTGTGTGAATTTTCTCAGATGAGCAATTTTTGGATTAATTATATATGCAACATTTATGTATGTGAGACTTTCCAAAGTCAGTGTGCTGAACTGAAGTTAAATTAAATGGTAGAGTTGTGTGCACTTCCTTTCTTTTTGCTTTGATTTCTTAGCACTTACTAATAAAACAGTCACATCTTTGTTTAATTATTTACCTACGTATCTATATTTTTCACATTTTATTTTTTTAGGAATTGAATCAGATCCTTATGGAAACACCACCAGTTTGGAAAGGATCATCCAAACTTTTCCGTAACCTTAATGAGAGAGGTGAGGGATAAGAATTTATTTTCCTGAACGAAGTTATCGTATGTATTAATTTATTGTTGCTGAAGTAGTGTTGTGCTTTAACCTGAGTCACACGATAATTGTTTGTGGTTTTCTACATTTTACTGAATAGAGACATTCCCTTTAATCTCTGTAATATTTTAATCATGCCAGCTTACAAATAACATCTTTAAGTGAATTGGTATTTTAGAATATGTTAAACTGATTTTGACTGTTTCACATTGTTTGTTCTAATGAATAATTATATTTAGAATGTAGATGGAATATTCCAATAAAGCCACTAAATCTCTTCACTTTTTTTAAGTGGTGCAATGATGTGATTATTTTAGGCAGTAATGGCCCTGATATATTTGTTTTGAAACTGTTTTAAAAAGGGTATTTATTCAGAAATACTACGTATCCCTGTAAAGTTAGAAGATCAAGGTTTTGTTAGCCTTTAAATTTATGCTGTTGGTAAAGGAAGAGCCATACGTTGTTTCATCTGTTTATTTATTCTTTTCTTTATTGTACTTTATCACTTTAAGAAGCTGCGATCATTTGTGTACAAACATTCAAAAGCTGTTTACAATAAATAAACCACATATTCTTTTGCTAATTTTCATGATGGCAAAGGACTATCATAACTTTTAGAATACTTTCAAAAGCAACCACGAGCAATTGCTATAAAGTCAATATGGGTGTATAAAATATTCATACCAGCAAAAAGATTCCTAACAAATGTGTGTGTTTATTTGCTGAATCTGTTTCACAGAGGCACAGAGTTGCAGAGGTTGGAAGGGACCTGTGGAAATTGAGTTCAACCCCTAACTACGTCTTAATGTTGTTAAAGGATTAAATAATCCCCTTGCTTTCAGAGGAGCTCACAGGCTTGAATTTCATGAGTATCTAATTGTAAACTGCACTTAACACTTTTTGCATTGAGTCTGCAGCCAAAACTATGGAGAGACACAGATACTGTCATATATTTCTAGGCTGATGTCAGGACAGCTCAATCTTGAAATATAGATTAAATAAAATTTCAGCTTCACATTCTCTTAAATCAATAAATAATTAGTTAGAAGAATGTACTTGGATGTTCCTTACCAAGTCTGTAATAAAATATCTCCAAAATACAGTTTTGATTCAACTATACTTAAGATTTATGTTAGTGAAATTCTACAGAAGCTGATGGAATTAAGAGGATTCAAAACTTGTGTAATAACTTAGTACTTACATAGATTTTACAAAACAAAGTTATCACATTTTATAGATAATGTAACAATTATTATCCATATGTAATAGAATAGATGAGAAGTCCTTCATAAAGTCATTTAGTAAGTCAGTGAAAAGAATGAGAATAGAATTAAAGTCTCCTTCATTCGGATTTAATGTTTCCTTAATACATGGCATGAGCACTCCTGGATTAATTTACCGTTTTTCTTTAAAACATGCACATTTTAGAATGAAGCAAGTAGCAAAGGCCTATATCAATGTATTTTACCATAGATTTGTTTGAATTAGTTGCACTACATAAGTTTATGCAAGCCATCCTTAGGTCTTGCTGTTTTACCCTTGAGGGACCTTCTATTCTTTCAGATCTTGGTATAAGCTTTTCTTTCTGTTCAGCTGATATTACAGAGCCTCTCTCTCACAACAGTCAGTGCAGTCAACCAGAACTATCTGTCTACAGCTACCATATACCAGTACAAACAAAAGGAGAGAATGCTTTCAAGTCCTTTCATATTGCTGTCTTCATGCCTGTGATAGGCTATTTGTCAATTCCATTTCCTTGCCTCATTTTACAACAAAGGAGGAAGATGTCATCAAACAAACAAAAATTTACATTTTCTACATTTATAGACTGGCTATTGAAGAACATCTTACATCACTGAATGGGAACCTATGAGGTATCTGATTTCTTGATAGTTGCTTCTCCAAACAGATTTCAGTAAACAGTGTCAGTGCTGTACAAATTACATATTGATACATTGTTATGTTATTGGAGAATGCAAATGAAGAAGTACCTGGAGTTCTTAAAATCTTCAGTGCAAAGCTGGAAGGAGGACAGAAAGTCCTTGTGAATATTATTAAAGGAATGAGTTAATTTGTTTTTTTTGTGTGTGTGCAATAAATATTGTTATAAAAAGGTTTTTTAAATTTGGCAGCATTTGAAGAATAGAAATTAATTTTGTTCAATAATTGCAAAATCCATATCAATAATACAGTGTCTTAGTTTGAATTATGCGTTTCAGTGAAAAAAATTCATAAGACTAACTACATTGCTTGCTCTAAAAGTAGCTTCCTATTTACCCAGAAACCACGGCAACTACAAAGAGCACAATAGCACAAGTTTATAGAGCAAGTTCTCAGCTACAAAACACTGTTTTTTTTAATGTAGTTATCAACATTAGCTATGCATTTTCACCAGCAAAGAATAAGAGACTGCATGCCCCACTGATGTCATGTGCCAACATAACAAAATAGGAGGCATTAATTTTGGAACAGCCCTCATAAGTACTTTGTAACATATTCATTTAAGTTAAATTTTACAAGATGTTATATGTTTGAAGATGTGGCTGGGTTTCTTAGAAGTGCTTTTGTATTTGATTTGGACTGAAATAAAAAACAGCAAATAACTTTTGAAAATCCCAGCTGTTAGACATGTCAAATCTGGGACATCAAAATACTTCTTTTAATCTTCTGAAATAATCTAATATTGTCACTACATGGTTTTTGTTAGTTCAGTCTTGAAGATCATTAGATCTAAGGGCTTTTGGTGGCTATTTCCTGTTCTTAGTGCACTTTAGGATGCTTTTCTTCATTTGTACTGTGTGTGTTCCTTTCACTTGAGCTAGAGAAGGGGAAGTAGAACAGCTTTTATGGTATTGGACATACTATTTGAATATTGACCTCAGTTCTAACTTAAATTTTGCCTTCTTTATATCTGAAAAGAAGTGCTATTAAATTCTGTGATTTCCTATTGACATCCAAAGAAGGATGAAAAGCTTAGGCATAGAAGAAAACAGCACAGATTCCTTTAGGTCTAAACAGGTTTAATAAAATATTCATTATAATAACATATTTCTTTAATAAGAGTTCTAGTATAAGTTGCAGGTGATTATTATGAAGGTGTGCATATAAAGAGAATTCAAAAAGTACAAGCTGTGTTTTCATCAGTAATATTAGGCCAGGCTTTCAATTAACATAGGACATGCGCTTACAAAGCACACAGTAAAAATCAAGAACTGTTTTCAAAGAGCATGCATCAGGAGGGAGACTGTTCAAGTTTGTAGAATAAATGTTCTCATGCTGTTCGTGTGTTGCTATGCATTATTGGTGAGTTTTTCAGAGAGTCAAATAAATTATTAGCTTCTGAGAGTCTAACCAGCTTCTCTTTAGTGAGCTGTTCTCCACTAATAGTAGTTATTTGCCTTACTTACTTTATTTTCTACCAAGAATGCTCAAAAACGAACTAAAAGAACTATAAACAACAGAAAAAAGAACTTGAATACATCAACGTTCAGCTAATGCAAACAAAGAAGAGTTTGCATATCCACATGTATGAAAAATGCTTGTTCTTATTCACAGATTTAATACTCTTGAGTTAAGATGTGAAGACAGTGTAAAACTAATAAAGCATTGTTTTTTTTTCTATTGATGTTTTCAGGTGTCATATCTTACACAGAATATTTATTCCTCTTATGTATTTTAACAAGTAAGTATTTCGGGGAAAGGAAAACAAAAATCCTTCCTTAGAATAATTTGTAAGATCTGAATTTATTGCTGTACGTTATTTTTTGCTCTCTCCTGCATATGGAAAAGATGATGCATCTTTCTTTCTTTGAACCTCTCCTGTCCTACAGGAATCTTGTGTTATGCTTTAAGTTTACTCTTTAGAACACCTTTTAATGAGTGTTGAGAAAGTTGAGGTTAAAACTTCAAGAGCTGAAGTTTATTTTCTTATATTCCAATAAAATTTTCAGTTATACATACTGAATATACTGAATTTACTGTTCATAGAGGATGTTGAGTCTAGGGAGAAGCAAAAAACATCCATTCTAATTGATTTGATTTACTTCCTTGTATATAAAAAATGATATCACACAGACAGTGATATAACATCTAGTGCATTTTAGAAAATCTTTCAATCTGATTTCAATACTTGTTCTGAAACAGAGCAGGAACTTTACCATGAACACTTACCATCCATAATTGCTTCATCAATTCTTCTATCATTTACTTGTTATCTGGACTAAATCTGGCCGTAATTCATCCATATTGCAAAGCATGTTGTCCAAAGACTTCACTTATATTTGCCATTAGAGTCCTCATGTTTATGAACTGCTTAAAAATTTAACCTGATCTCAGATTTCTGTGACTTGAAGCATATAAACAAGAAATTTGAGACTCTTTCAAATCATCGTTTGTTTTGACAAGTTTTTGCAAAAAAAATAATAATAATAAACTTTTTCAAAATCTCTTTTGAAAACAGTGTTTTCCTAGAAAATTTATTTCCTGCAACTTTGTTTTACTAAAACAAAAACAAAACAAACAAACAAACAAAAAAAAAACCAACATACCCATAATCTTGAACTGACCACTATGTCTTTTTCTTGGATTTTTTATTTCTACTGTATATTTCCCATAATCTATGAATTTGTGAACATTCCTTAAGTTTCTATAACATTAATAATATTTTATATTGACATTGTGATTTGCATTTACTCTGTATACAAGTTTACTGATTTAAATTAGCTGAGGATGAATTTTTAGTAAAAGATTCTGTATAATTTATTGGGTTTCATACATGTGTTTGGTTTTTTTTTCCAATTAGTGAAGAAATGTTTTTCTGTGTGTTTTTTCACAGAGCCACATGCGGGTTTTAGAATTGCTTTCAACATGTTTGATACTGATGGCAATGAAATGGTGGACAAAAAGGAGTTCTTAGTGGTACGTATGTCTTCAGTGTTTGAACTTTCAGTCTGTTAATGTTTTTGTGTTATCTTGAACTTCAGTTTTTGTCCTGATTGTGACTGATAATGATGGCGAATGTAGTTTTGATATCTCTTTAGAAGTTAACTTTTATGGATTCTTGGTTAGTGGTTTACACAAGCTTTCTGAAGGCTGAACAAGGCTTTTGTTTTCTGCTGAGTAAGTACAGTTAATGGAATAAAAAAATAATTGCAACAATCATAGAAACAGTTGTTTATAAAAAGGATATTTGCAAAAGACCATTTTAGTACATTTTTTTTGCAGTTGTTTGCAAATAAATATGCATAAGCACATATGAGATGAAGCCCACAAATTAAGAAAAAGATGGAGCAAAATACATAAGTAGTGTGGAACAGACACAGGAATGGACTTTAAGTGCCTGAATGCAATTAAAAAAAAAAAGGCACTTGACTTCCTGTATGCTGTTTCTGAGTTGTTTTCAACTCAAACCATAATGCTTAGTCCATGTAACCTGTGCTAACCTAAACAACATGGAAACTTGAAAGAAACTGTCCTCAACACACTTCATTTTCCTCAGTTTTCCTTTTTAGGGATGTGATGTACAGCCAAGTGAGTGAGATCTGAGGTCAGGAATGCTTGTTTTCTTTTGTCATAGCTTCATCAGAATAGGTTTCCTTTGCTTTGGAAGCTGCCACTCATTTTTTCTCTTATAATATTAAGTGTACATTTGTTTCTGTTTGCTTATTCGTGGTAGCCATCTACTCCTCAAAAAGAAAAAGCTGCCCAGCATTTAGTTAATTGGCTGATGGACCACATGGGGAAAGGAGGGAGTGTCTTTCATGATTCTTCAAACCACCTCATGGTATAGGCTGTCAACTTAAATAAAAAGAATGGCAGAGGAAATTGAAGCAGGAACCTTCGCCTTTCCAAATCCTCTGTTGAAAATGAGATTGAGTAAATAAGTATATAAAGGAGGGAAATAAGGATGGTTAAGGATGGATATTTACATCTTTCTTTTTAAGTGTGCATTTATAGTCCTGCTTTGTATTTAATATCTGTCATAGTCTCTAGTAGCTTTTAAAAATTATTCTTTATTCTTTTCCTGTTATTATACTTGGTGGATAGAGGAAAGGAGAATTTTCAAACATTAGATTTGCTGATTTCCTCCTAACACCATATTAAATGAGTTTGTGTAATAGATTAAACCTGACTCTAATTCTGCTGGATTAGTGTGTCAGTAAGAAAGACTAAAGAAAGACTGTAAGGAGAGAATGTCTGTGTAAAAAAAATAAACATAAAAAAAATTAAAAAAAAAGGTTAATATGAAAATGAAACTTGAATTAGTGATGCTCCAGCTCGGAATATAGCTAGCTGCAGAGTATACATTTGGCATCTGTACTCACAGTGCATCGGTGTGCAAAATCTCCTTTGTACTTGGAAGCAGGACGCTGTAAACGTAGACATATGAACTATATCCAGCATTTGCAAAAGACTTCTCCATTGATGACAATTAACTTTCATAAAATTGGAAGTCAAGATAATACTTTCTTAGAGAATGGTATAGAGATCAGCTGTTATGTGAATACCAAGAAAAAGTGTACATGTAGTAAGGAGCTGCAAAATACTTTTTTTTTTTTTCTGATAAATTCTTCAGTGGTTTTGTAAACTAATTCCTCGTGTGTTTGTGATTTTCTCTTTGCTTATGTCATAAGGGTGAGGTCAGGGAACAGAAGGATTGTGTTCCCTTGATACAGGAGATCTTTGGTTTGCTGCTTTCAGCAATCAATCTCATCCATAGGAACAATGTTCCTAGGAAAGTACTCCTAGGTCCTTTCACATTTGGTTTTCTACTCACTGGTATCCTATAGCACTCCTTCTGAACAAAAGATCAATTTCTAGAAGTTTAGCAAGTGCATTAATGGTGAATGCAACAGAATCCTACTCTCTTTGCTTCAGTGGCAGGGGAAATACATCCAAGGATGCATTGCTTTTTTTCCCTTGATATTTTCTTTCTCTCTCTCCTTCTTTTTTTTTTTTTTTAGTTTTCCAATTACCTGCTCTTCTCTTTTACTTGATGGCTTGTCACTATACTTTTCACTAGGTATTTTCTTTCTGTTTCTGCCTCTTCATTTTCTTCTTTCCACAGTTTTCAGTTGCAAACTGTATAATATTCTAGGCCATCTATGTAAATATCCTCTTGTGACTCTCCTGGTCAGTGTGCATTGCAGTTGTTTCTGCCTGAAACTTTGAAAAAAAAAAATGTGAAAAGGCAGATCAAGATCTGTAAATCGATCCTGTACTTAAAAATAGACCAAAATATTGTGCTTGCACTGTAGGTATATTTTTGCTTCTGTTTGCACTATAGGTAATTTATAAATATATGGAAATCCATAAAACGTTACTTCCAAAAGAATTTACTCTTCAGTCTCTAAATGCTGTATTCATTTATTTCTTTGCTGTCATACCTCAGCAGTAGTTTACTGATCCCTTAGTCATCTACCTTCTCTGAAATATTTGTTCTGATTGAATGTGGAAAATTTTCTTGTGGAGTTTATCACACATTGCATTTTACTGAACACATGCTGATCCATGTGGAGCTCTGTGTGCATGTAATTTCAGTATTGTGTTTTTAACAGACTTCTGGTAGGTAAAACTAAGTTTTTGAAGCAACTGCCACAACTGTGTAATCATGCTACCATTGTTTGTATGCCATGATATTTGGTTATGAAAATATCATATTCCAGATGGAACAAATCTTCAGCTGTAGTGCATGCTCTCTTTGACTCATTTTGTGATTAGCACATGCTATAAATGGCAGGATAACATTTTCTGATGCAGTTTTTGAAAACCTGAAATTCGCTGGTAGATGACATCAGAGTACCCTCAGAGTGAGTGTGAAAAATAAATAACAAGACACATTTTTTCTAATGGTTTGGAAATATTAATAAATATTACTATAAATGAACCCATGTAAAGACTATAGATACTTACAAAGAAAGATAAGTACAAATCATAACATGAAGACTCTGATTTCCAAAAATAAACATGTATATTTTAAATCCTGTTTGAGGTTGTCTCAGAAGTCATGTTTAAAGTTCTTCATATAAAGAGATTTGGGAAAGAAGTATTTTACAAGACTTGAAAGTCTTTGAACAGACTTGAAAAAACAAAGGTAATTGATAAATTCCTCTTGAGGAGTAGTTTGTTGCTGCTTACAGAAAATGTTTC
Organism: Odontophorus gujanensis; assembly: GCA_013399175.1. NCBI lineage: Eukaryota > Metazoa > Chordata > Aves > Galliformes > Odontophoridae > Odontophorus > Odontophorus gujanensis. The sequence goes on along the minus strand of VXAB01005970.1, from coordinate 394,651 downwards.
GCCCCAACCAGGTGTTTCCACCCCATGCTTGTGCCAGCAGGAGTAAGAACTGATCTGTCTAGAAACTTACATGTAAAAAAGACTGATCCAGCTGACTGCTTAGCTGCACAGCTGTATTAAGTAGTACCTGACAACAAAGGATGTGCTTAGAGGAGGTGGAAAAGGCTGGAACTCCCCCTTTTTGTAGGCCAGTACAGACCTAGTTTGGCTAAAATACAAAGCTGAAGAGGATGTTCTGAGTATTGTGCTTCCAAATAGAGTTATTAGCTTTATTTTGTGAAAAACAAAATTCTTTTGCCTTTCTGTGTTATACTTAAGATGAGAGAAGGGAATGTAAAGGCACAGATGTAAACAAAAAAGCGTAATTGGAATATTGATTTTTTTCTTAAAAAAAAAAAAAAACCCTAAAAAACTGCATTTTCACACTGCATGTTATGTTACCTATGTAGAATGGCTGTTATGCATGTGAGACAAACTGAAAGCAATACAAGAACAAAATTATTTGTTTTGTAGCTACAAGAGATTTTCAGGAAAAAAAATGAGAAGAGAGAAAGAAAAGGAGATGAAGAAAAACGTGCATTGTTGGTAAGTAAAATCAGAATAGTTGCAGCTGGTAGTCGACTTTGTTTTCTTTAGAATGATGATGCATTGTGTTCACTTATCACTTTTTTGGTTTTTTTTTTTGAAACAAATTCTTATGGTAAGAAAAACAGGTACTGCAGTTGTTGGGAAATTACTTAAAGTGGTTTATAGGAAATAGAATATTTAAATACTCCATTATATGTAAGGACATGCAGCATGAATTCCATTTGGAATCTATAAATCTAAGAAAACTGAGTAGTAATGACTGTATTATTGTCTATAAAAGGGAGACATCGCTTTAGCAAAAGCAAACTATGCTCCTGTTCTCATAACTTAGGAAGACTGTTAATGTGGGAATGCTGATACTTGATATTATTGTGATTGATTTAATATAGTTGACAAAAGGTGTTAAGCAAACTTAGACTTTGTATTCAGATTTATTTATTTTTATTAAATGCTGCTTGTGACCAATACCAAATATATTTAATTTTTAATATGTGAATAGATTTTTTGTGGAACATTGAATACTCATTTCATTCAAACTTGTGTCTATTGTGTGCATGAGGAAGGTAAGTCAGAAACAGACAAGTTTGTGGTTTGTCTGGGGGATGGCAGCAGTAGCAGAAACTTCTACTGATGGACAAGTTTCTGTCCAGTTTCTGTCAAATCCACAGCAGAAAAAAGGTTCATTCGAGGTTCTCATATTTACAGCAAAAATTCTTCAGTTTTGGAAAAAGTAATGATTACAAAATGGAACATTCCACCTGACAATAATCTTCTCAACTGTCTACTTTTGTATGAAAATTTAAAGAATAAGATGAAAACTAAACCATTTTCTGTCTACTGTCACATTAAATATAAATTTTAAAACCTGATATTATGTAAAATAAATCTTAACCTATTCTGTTGTCTTTATTTTTTTTCTTCTGTCTTCACACTGACATGTGATACTTGGCTTGGCGCATTTTTGCTGTGTGTCAGCGTCTTCAACTTTATGGATATCATACTCCTACTAACAGTGTATGTACTCCAAATATTTTTAATTTATGCAGTCTTCACCAGTGAATTCAGATAGTATGCTATAAGGCTACTTACTACATTTTTGCTATTCATCGAGACAAGTACTAATTAGTAAAGATGTAGTGGATCCTTACCTCTGAAGGTTGCATGTGCTTGTTACATGCATTTAGAAATGGGTCAGTCTACCTAGAGGAAAGGTTGCTCTGTTTGTATAAAATGTAGGGATCAGTATTTTTTTACGAATATGACAAAGCGTGTCTTAAGAATTGTAGGTCTGTATTTAATTAACCTGAACCTGTCTTGCCTCCTTGTGTCTAATGTGACATAATAGTTAAAGTCAAATTAAACCTTTGCCTTTTTATCGCCTGACCCCACCCTACTGCCAAAAAGAGAAAAGAAAGAGCTTTCATATTTTTCTGCTTCACTTAGAGAACAAAAAAATAAGAACTTTCATCCTGGGCTAAAATAGGATCTTACAGAAAAAAACCCTTTCATTACGTATGTGACAGTAAACTTACTTTTGATCATTTTTGAAGAGTAGGAGTTGCAACTGGCAAGAGAGTAAGTGGATCCTCAATTTTTTTGGATGTCTTCACCAGAACTGTAGTTGCCTTTTTGGTTTCTGTTGATGTCATGCAGAGCAGAAATTGCTATAGAGCAAAGAAGTGCAGCCTTAAACTGTCTGGGAAATGGCACGAGTGATGTGTTAGGCCCTTCTCATCTTTGAAAACAGCTGTAATTACTTGAGAAGTGTCAAGGTCTGTAAGACTTAACAAAAAAAAAAAATGAACGCAGTGCAGAATTGAATGGATTAAATATTTTTGTATTTTCATCTGCTTAGGTTTATTGTTTCAAGTCATTTTCTGGTGCATACTGCAGTTGTATGTTAAGACTAGTTCTGCATGTATTGCATGAGTGCTTTTACTAGCCAAATGCCAACGGAAACATGATAATGATGATGAGATGCACATAATGAAAATATGCATGCCCTAAAGTACTAATTCTAATGGCTAAAGAGAATAAGTTCAGAAAATACTTAAGATAAATGTATTACAGAATTGCATAAAAAAGTGAGGTGGTATCCCTACACGTGGCTTAGGAGACATAAGAGGGATAAGTAAGTGTTAGAGAGAAACTGAAGTCCTAAGGACCTAATCCTGTACACACTGAAATAAAGCAATTTAGGACTTAATGTAAGCAAGGGTATAATTCCCAGTAGTTTGTCACATTTCTTTGGTGATAATTCATGGAAGAATTGAGTGGAATTGGATAGAGGGGAAACTGAAATAACTTCTAGAAGCAGCTGGCAAGTTAAAAAATACATTCCAGCAAATATTTTGAAATGTTCTGCAACCAACACTTCATATTAAATATCTGCATGTATTTTTATTGTTTCTATTTTATAAAGTTACAAATGGATTTACTGCAGAAATATTGCTTGCCTCTATAGTATTGAGCCTTATTTTTAAAAAATTTGAATTATATAATCAGTTATATACATATTCATTTATTTATATATGTAAAATACTGCTAAGACAAATTAGTACGTGACCGTCACATGCACACTGAGCCCCACTGCATTATTAAAAGCTTTTAAATATACCTTTGGTCATGTAACTGTATCACTAGTGGAGAAATGGCAAGTGTATTGAAGACCTGTTCCCTGAGGTACTTTGCTGAAGAACATAAAGAGAAAATGGAAGAGTGGAATCATACTGTATTTCAACTACCTAAAGGATTTCATACGTTTGTATTTCTGTGTTTGGCATATTGTGAAATACACAGAGATGGTAAACCTTCAACTCAATAGTAATGGTATTCTTCGTGATAATGATGTGTTACACATTGTTCAGCAGTCCAGTCAGTGTAAATCATCTGAAAGAACAATACGAATTGATACTAAAATAAATAAATCTTTTTTTTGTTAGAAGATTCAACTCTTTTTGTAATTGTAGTTTCTCTTGCATGCCCATCTTGACATGAGCAGGTAGTGTTGAAAATAGGAGACCAGCTTCAGATTAACTGGTAGAGAGAGAGAGGAAAATCCATTCTGTTGCAGTTACCCTAACCGAGTTCAGATAGCACTCTGCTGTCTTCATGATCCTTTCCCTTTGATTCTTTGGAGAAGAAAAAGAATGAAGTATTACACTGATCTTCTAAGACTAATTGCAAGATAAAGGAGTTCATATTATAAAAAGAGTTTTTTTCAGGCTGACAAAAATGATGCAGAACATCTCAGAGCAAAATGGTAATCATTTTTTCTTTGGAGAGATTATACATTTGTTTTTTGTTTAAATAAGGTAAGTTAGTTCATTAGATGTGCACAGTATTTTCTTGAAATGTATGTTACAATTAATGTTGGACTCATTAGGTTTGGTATTTAATTTTCCTCACTAATGATTCTGAGAAGTTTGTATATCCAGGTGAATACTGACTTTTATATTTTTACCAACAAGGAAGCAAATTTAATATCATAAGAAAGTAATACATTTTGGTAAAATAAATGTGATGGAAAAAAAAGCAGCAGCAAAATATTGAGTTTAGACAGCCATTTTCACATGTACTTATATTAAAAAAAAAATTTGATCTGTGCTTTCTTTATTTTGTTTGAAAAGGTGGGGCCAGGTGATATTTTTTTGGCACAACTGAAATATGAGTAAAAATCAAATAGTTGTAATAGATCAGTATTTTGATGTAGGAAGTGATGTAAATGTGTGGAGATTTCCTTCTGTTGGATAATTGAGCCGTGTTTCTGAGGATCAATTAGAAAAAAAGTCTCTTACCTGTTATTTTATTGTCCTTCTTGAAACTTCTGCAGGTTCTTAAAACAGAAGGAGAGGACCTTGTCCCTAGAAGCTACTGGGATACCTTGAGGCGTAGCACAAGCCAAGCTCTCTTTTCAGACCTTGCGGAGGTATAAGGCAACCTCTGTCTCTGGTCCATAAACATATTCCTGTTTTATCTATTTCTCTTCTCATTGTTTTCCTTTTGTATATATTTTGTTTCTTTTTTTCATTATACTTCTTATTTTAAACCTGAAAGTTCTCAGATGCAATGGATTTGGTTCTATGCAATGCTCAAAATGCATGCAATAGCTCAAAGCTATTACTCCAAGTAAAAATGAAGTTATCTTTTGAAAGAGTTGGAAAATCAAGTCCTCTTCACTCGTAAGGAAGTATTTTCTAACCATAGCAGTGACACAGTTTCACAGGGAGAGAAGTCATTCAGGAAACCTTTGTCATTTAGGCTTGGTCCAGTGATGAGACAGTGAGAGTTGCAGCCTCTTAAGCATTTAATCTTTAGGTCCTTAATGTACTTTTTATGTTACCAAAGCTTATCCTCACAGAAACAGTTTCACACAACTGTGGGATTGAAACAAAAATGTTTATAGTAAACAAATGTTTGTCAATCTTTTTTAATATTACAGAATCATTAGGGAGGACTAGTGATATCCCTGAGCTGCCTGATTCATTTCCATGGTTCTTTGAATTCTGTTAAGATTCTTGTTTCATGACTTGTTTTGTAATAACTAAATAAGACATTTGTTTGTACTGATCATTTCAGTGAGTCTGAAAAGTAAATCCTTTAAACTTTCATATGCCTTGTATGGTGAAGTCAATTGCTTATCTGATTGTGGTGCTAAAGGATGTGCAGCAATTCCCCACTGAGTGTCAAGTGTCTAGTCTTAAGTTGCATGCTTCATGAGTAGGATCATAGAATCATAGAATAGGATCATGCAAAAGAACATGGACCTGAAAGAAAAACCTCCAGGGTAAAACAGTCTTTTGCTTTGCTTCATAAGCAGAGTATGTTTCACATTAAAAGTAATTAGTGTTCCTGCTGTTCCTCTTCAGAAACTATTTTATAATCTGTGACCCTGGATGAACCTTTTCTAATTTCCAGGCTAAATTTACTCATAGCCCTTTTATACCAGTCTGTCATTACTTAATTTCAGTAGGGCTTTTTTGTCTTCTTTAGTGTTAATCTTCTTAGTAATGGTTGTGTCTATAAACACAGTCATAGTTCTCAGTTTTTGTTATTGTAGGCTAAACAAAAGAATATGGTTGATAGTTGTCTTAAGATAGAACATACATTCCAAGGTATCAAATACACCTTCTTTGTACCTCTCTCAGCTAGAATGTTTGGATTTTTTAAAAGTAAATAAATTACCTGAATCTAATGTTACCAATCTCATTTTTAAATCAATATTTATAGTAATAATTCATAGTAATAATACATTAATAATCTTCTAATAAGCTAGCATAGCTGATTTTTCTTTCCTTGTTTTTGAACTGATGAGTTCCTGGACTATGAATCCAGTTATTAGTCCTTATTTAAACCGCCTAATATTAGAGTCCAGAGCATGAGTGCTCCTGTCTGTGGAAGCTCAGGGAGACAGAGAGAGGGTCTCTCATTTCACTGGCTGTTTAGTGAGCTTGGGGAAAGAAATTTTTTGAATTTTCTTTATTCTTAATCTACAGCTAACATGAATTCAGTCCTGATATAGATGCTCTTATACTTGCTAATCTCTACAGAGCTATGATTTGAAGATAATTTTTACACAGAATGCCTCAGACTAATGTCTGTAACTTAAAATGTCATTGAAGTTTAATAAAAGCTATATTAAACATTGGTTTAAGTTGTCTATAAAGTGGATAGCAGGTCTTTCAGCTCACTTATAAATGATTTTATGAAGAAAAATGTTATGTCCTTCATTTATTCCATTGAGAATTTCTCAGTTCTCACCAGAACAGTCTTTATCTTGTTTTAAGTTTGAGCCAGCTGGCTTTCATCCATATTCTTATCTCTCCCAAGGTACTGTCTCATCTCAGTGATACTATAGCCATCCGTACTAAGTAGCCTAAACCTAGTTGACACTGGAGTCTGTGTTGTTTCATAGCTTTTTGAGAAGGCTTTGTGTGAGCTGAAAAGGAGAGTAAATATGGTTTGTTGTTGTGTGAATCAACTTTCAAGATCTTTCTATGGGAAAAAAAAAGGGTTGTTCTTCACACTCGGTTTCTTGCAAGGGCAGTTTACAGTATTGATTTTGCTGCTCCTAATTTAGCAACTACACCATAGTGTTGCAATATTTCATTTACTACTGAATTTGGCTTGTAAATTTATTCTTAAGTTCCTGACTGAAACTGGATATGAGTAAGTCTGTGGTAACTATTGAAAAACCAAGGACTTGCAGTAAGAAAACTCTCATTATTTTAAAGCATAGTATTCATATTTCGTTCTTGGAATATGGTTCTACAAGTGAATCATCACTCATGAGTTTTAATTACCTTTAGTCAAAAATGTGAATTTCACAGAATACAAAATCAAATAGGTTTTATTGTTATTTAAAAAACTTTAAAATATGTTAGATCAAAATAGTCTCATTTTTACAAATGCAAGCAGGTGTGGACTCTTCATTTTCACTGATGTAAAATAGAACTTATTATTAACAATAAACAATAGCTTTAAATGACTAAAGCTTTTTTATTTGCCTTTAAGAAAGAATTTATATAATGCTATCAAGGCAAAATGAGTAAAGAATTAGTTTTTGGTTGCCTGCAATTCTGTGGAGAAGCACACAGGGTTGAGTTTCTGGACTGAAGTTTTTAGGGATTTTTTTTTTGTTGTTCTTTTAGTGACGGTGACCAAATGGGAATTGTAAAAAAAAAACTTACTACGTATTGTATTTGGTAAATGGTTCTTTGGATATGGGTGAATGCAACCTAAGTCTTAGGTTTTGAAATGTTTTTGCAAGATGAAAGGCTGTAATTTAACATTTGATATCTTTTCAGTGTACTTGAGGGAAATTGTTTGAATGTACTTAGGGATTTAATTGCTTAAAAGACATAAGAAATCAGGGTATCTGTGTTTCAGTGTATTGTGTCCTGTAGTGGAGGAAAACAATATTAAAAGACAAATAGTGATTAGTTTTCTGAATTAATTTGCTCACTGTCTTAATTGAAGGACTTGAAATCTCTCTCTGTATATATACTATGTCATCTTAGTCCTCCCTGGAGAAGAATATGAGAATAAAGAGGAAACTTAAGTAATTGAAATACAATCTTGAGAGTCCTGAACTGATGATAGTATTGTACAGAAAAGTTTTCTCTTATTTCTTTAGCTCTTTAGGATCTTAAAAGGAAAGAGTGTGTTGTTAATGCCTCATATTTTTTCTTATTGACTATACCTATATACTTTTAACGGTGGAATACTGTGCCTTGTTTAAGACCCTTATTTTCCTGACTGATTTTTTTTAGCTTTTCAATGTCTGAGTAATCTTTTGGTAAAAGGTGTAAGATCGATGCACGTGCATCAATGCTATAGGGATAGTTATACCGTAAAAAAGTTGAATGTACTTGTCTAATAGTCATGCTGTTAAAAATGGGCGAAATTAGCTTTTTCTACTATTATAATTCTGTGTGAGAATATTTTATAGTTCTTTATTAAGGAAAAAGTATTGCTACATGTTGAAGAATAGTAATAATTGATGTCTGATGCAGAGATGACATATTTTTAGGAGAGTGAATGAAAAATAATATAACTCCTTTTATTTATTTATTCATTCATTTATTTATTTATGCTTTAATATATTTGGCAGTAAGATTTAAGTTGCAGTCATCTGTTGTTTATAATACTGAATCAAATAAAGTACACCTTATTGAGTATTCATAGAATATACATATAAGATTATATGGAGTAACTTTTTAAAATATCTTCATAGTTACCTGGTAGAAAGGAGGGGAGATTTTGTACAAAGGAAGTTATTCTTGTGATTTACCTCATCTGATTAGATCATTTTTGTCCTCAAGGGTTTATGGTTTTGTTTTTCATTCTGTTTCCATATTCACTGTAGCATCCATAATATTAGGTTGTTATTCTAGAGTGTTTTCTACTGAATGCAATTAACAGCTCAATGCTATTTTGTGTGGAAAAATGCTCTTTTGTCTGACTAAATTAATTTAACAAATTTTAATACTAATATCTTTTTAAACACTATGAACATAAACACAAAATCTTTTTATAGAAAGATCTATTGTGTTGATAGATGTTCTCAAATTTATCATTCTGTAACTAATCCAGTCATGTTCTTTGATACATTCTTTTTAATTTTAATATTTAAGCGTACTGATGATATTGCAAGTTCACTGTCAGATACAACACTGCTTGTGCACTTTTTTGGCAAGAAAGGAAAAGCTGAACTGAACTTTGAAGATTTTTATAGGTAAGTCTCAATTTTATGAATTACTTTTAAAGAAACTCTTGCTGGTTCTAATAAATGTGTATTATGTTACTATACATATTATTTCTGTATTCATGTACTTAATGTATATAGGATATTAAATTTATTTTCCCATTGTTCTGCACATATTGTAAAATAATAAAAGCAACAATGAGACAGATGTATGGTGTGTTGTTTGGATGGTCCTGTGTCGAACCGTGAGCTGTCCTCAGTGATCCCAGTGGGTTCCTTCCAGCATGGGATGTTCAGTGATTCCATGATTGTTACCAGAGAACTACTTTGGTCATTAGTTTTGTAGCTAGAACATAAAGCAGGATCAGGGAAGTTATGCTTCCTTTTACATATAGCTGTAATGTACAGTCACTGCTACAAAAAAGGAAATAATTTATATTATACTATTTGGCTTTGTATTTTAGAAGTCTTTTAATGGACATGCTTATAGAAGAATAGTAGAAATATGAAATGTTGATTTTCCGTATTCATGTTTATGCTTCAGATTTATGGATAACCTGCAAACTGAGGTTCTAGAGATAGAATTTCTTTCCTATTCTAACGGGATGAACACTATCAGTGAGGAAGATTTTGCACATATTCTTTTGAGATATACAAATGTGGAAAATACATCAAGTTACTTGGAAAACATGCGGTGCAGGATTCCTGAGGAAAAGGTAATTGTTTAACTGTGTCCTGGTTCAGCTGAGACAAAGTTGATTTTCTTCACAGTGTCTAGTATGGTGTTATGTTTTGGCTTTATGAGAAAAACATTGTTGATAATGTGTTGCTGAGCAGCAGTGTGGGGAGCCAAGAATGTTTCAGTTTTTCAGTTTCTCTTACTGTTCTGCCAGCAAAGGGGCTGGGGGAGCACAAGGAGCTGGGAGGGGACAGAACCAGGGACAGCTGGCATAAAATGACCAAAAGGATATTCCATGCTGTATGACATCATGTGGAAAAAATAAAAAAATAAAAATGAAATGAGAAATGAAAATGAGGGGAGTTAGCTAAAGAGGATGCATGCATATATACGTGTGTGTATACTCCCACACTTGAGAGAGAGGAAGTGAGTGAAAGGTGGTGGGGTGTTAGCTGCTTGCTGGATTAAACCACTGGAGGGCTGCAGTAGGCCACAGCATCTAGTCTCAGTGTTGTCAAGATGGAAACATAACCTTGCTGGACCAAAATTCTGAGACTCTATCACCAATTTCTGTAGCACCAGGAATTAATTCTGTTCATAATCTGTGCATTTTACATTTTTCAGGTTAATCACTGACTAAAAAGTAGAATAATAAAGAACATAGAATTACGTGTGTAGTTTAGTTTGTTATGTGATTTAGTAATCTTTTTGAGCTTTATATTACATTCACGTTCAGTTTAAATGACAAAAAAACAACAACCCACAAATCTTAAGACTTAAAAAAAAAAAAAAAGAAAAAAGAAAAATTCTAGTGATGAGGTATTTGAAAAATCCTCTTCTCCTTACACTGCCACCTGAATAACATCTCTTCAGAAATAATGACACACTTTATCTGACTGTATTATAGTCATAACAGTGGATCACTCATATGTAGTTATTAATGGCTGTGTGATTCTTACTAATGACTGGGGAATGGAAAGAGAATGCAGAACTGTTTATTTTGTACTTGATTAGATTTAAGAGGCAACAATATGATTGAGAGCGGAGTTCCTGCTTACTAACCCCCTCTGAGTTGCCAGTCTGTCTGTTGAAGAGCTCAATTCTAAGTACTCTGTAAAAGGTCTACACAACTTTTAATATACAAAGCCCAGACTTTGCAACAGAAGTGGTATAAAGCTCTTTTTTTTATGGTTCCTTGTTGCATTTCGTTTAACATTAAGATCAAGATTTATGTGTGTATAAAAATCTGGATAAATTAAGTATACTAAGAATTAAAAAATAACGGCAGTCGTAGATAAACAGAAATACTTGTTTGAATGGTAAACATGTCTTCCAATAGCACTGTTCCAATAGCGAGTCTTCCACAGTAGTTTCCTCTTCTTGATCTCTAATGGGCATATCGACTAAGAGTAACATCTATGTAGAATGCTTTTTCAATTGGTTAGAAGCTTGCTTATGTTGCATTCTGAAAATATCCCGACACTTTACCACTGCCGTATATCTAAAGGTCATATACTATACATCTACTAACTAAAATAGAACATTGCCCTTTTTCGTAATGCCATATCGCTGTTTTGGTGAAAGTGTTTCAGTGCGGTGGAAAAAGTTAATTCCTGTGACTACCATTTTGCTTGAGCCTCTCATTGCCCTGGAGGCACTGCTCATATGTTTGTGCTTTTTTACTCTCGAAATAGCATTGTAATTCCAACATTGTAGAATTACTGCTTTTTTCTCTATAGTGATATTCTGCAAGACTAATACAAACCAGAGGATTCCATTTAACAGAAAATGGGTCTAGCCTGTTAAATAATAAGCAGCTACTTTCATAGCTGGCAGTGTTAACCTTTCATAGAGCTCTGTGTAGCAGTCTCTAAAGAAACATAACAATCATTTGGCATGCTATGATCATGTTAAAATGTTCATCTGGCGTGCTGCCTGCTCACATTGTTTTCTTCCTTTTACTAACTGTATGCCAAGCATCTAGTGATTCATTCTGACACCTGAAATAAGTACGAATACCGGCTTCTGAAGAAATTCCATGAATTTTAACAGAATTTGTGCACTAATGTAACAGATTTCTCTAGTAAAATGAAATAAAATTAAAAAGTAAATAAATAAACCACTTTCATTTTTATGTGCAAAGGATGAGAAAGGATGAAATTAATATCATTCTAGCATTAATTCAGTCCTGAATTCGTCCAGAGTCTCTGTTTAAGATTCTTTCAATATTGATGTAGAGGTAAATTATCATATCTTTGGATTGGTAGCTAGGACAAGAGAAAAGCAGAGTGAGTACCGCAAGGAAAGGGGAAAATGCTCATTTGAAAACTAAGAACTTTCATGTAAGAAATTCTGAATCCTGGTCAAAAGGGAAAACGTTTTTAAAAATTCGGACAGGCCGTGCAAGAATTAAAAGTGCCAACTGAAGAGATTTATATGGCTAAATCTGACATATAAAACCTTCGGCTTAGATTACAGTAATTATGTTAGGTCATGTTTATTAATTCCATATACTTTTGTGAGCACGCATACACATAAATGGTTTGTAGTGGTTTTCATTAGTAGATATTGCAATATTTATACAAACCTATTCTCCTGTCACATCATAATAATCCTCATGAAATTTTTAAGATGACCTGGGGTAGTAGAGAAGTATTTCTGACTGTATTTTCGATAAGAATTTGTTATCCATTGCAATGGAAAATAGGACAGACATCTTACATTCTTTACAAGATCCGAATTCTGTACTTCTCTGACTTCAGTACAAACTTTGTTAATTTCAATGACTGTAGTATGTCAAATGAAGTAGATCTATGCAGAGGCAAGGTTAGTTTATTTCTTTGTTGTCACTGCTGATACTTATAATCGTGCTAATACACATATTTTTTTCTTCGTTAGGGTATCACATTTGATGAGTTTAGATCATTTTTCCAGTTCTTGAACAACCTAGAAGACTTTACAATTGCAATGCAAATGTATAATTTTGCAAGTCGTTCCATAGGTCAAGGTAAGTGTTTATAAAACATCAGATAATTGTTAAAATTTTTATTTTTTTTACAATGTTACAGGACTGTCAACTGAAATTGAGGAGGAGATGGGCTTTTCATTCCTAGTTTGTACTTTGGGCATCTCAAGTAAAATTCTGAAAAGGCAAGGACTTTTGCTTAGAGAGAAATCTCAGTCTTAAGAGACACAATAAAGCCTTAGAAAGTCATCTAAGTGCTGGATAAACTGAATGCAGAACAGTTTGAAATTAAATCCTGCAGTAAAAGAGTTAAGAGGCACTTGATGACACTAGTAAGAGATCAGCTTAAATTAAATGAATGCTTCTTTACGTAGCGGGTGTCTGAAACTTGCTGCTCTGAGGATTGTAGAAAGAAACAGTATCAGAAGGTTCAAAGAGGGACAGACTTTTTCACAAGTCATTAAGTGGGAATTGAAAAGTATATAACAACTAAAATCCTTAATGCCTGGGGGAGTGCAAGTTGAAGTGGTCAAACTTGCGCACTTGGCCCAGGTAGCATCTCAGTGAGTCTGATGCATTAGCACCTATGTAGTCCTGCATCATGTAGCTTTACTAAAAGAATATATGGTTTTCTGCATTCTATTTCCTAACTTCTGTTTCTTGTCAGTTAAGTAAATGCCATCAGCATAAATGTAAGTTTAATTATAATAAGATTTTCTGTTTTTGTTATTAGATATAGTATATCTACTGTTGTCTTTCATACAAAATATTTGATATTGTGGGCATTATTTTATAATAGTTGAGAAATACTTGTCTTGGACCCAAGAAATTCAGTCCTGTTTTTCCAATATTTTTATTTTGAACATGTAAACATGAAAACTTGTTTGAAAAGATTGCTTGGATTTCAAAGCTTGAACTTCTGCATTTATTTTTTCTTCTGATATTTTCTTTATGTAGATGAATTCAAGCGTGCTGTTTATGTAGCCACAGGTGTAAAGCTTTCACCACATTTGGTGAACACAGTGTTCAAGATTTTTGATGTCGACAGAGATGACCAATTGAGTTACAAAGAATTTATCGGCATTATGAAAGATAGACTTAATCGAGGGTTCAGGGTAAGGATTTTAACTTTAATATTAATTGATTTTACTGCGTATTACTACATTGACCTGTGGCATGGATATGTTGCAAGCCAATGGTTCATATGTTTAAACACATTTTATAGAAATCCTGAAGTAGTCTGTAAGATAAATAATTCCTTCTGACATTCTTGATTTATTTATTTTTTTTAATTCAAAAAAGGTACATAGAACACACAGTGTATAGTACACTAGTCAAATGGAGATGGTCAATTCACTGCATACTGTCACTCTGTCGTTTCTTCTGTATTGTGCAACTCACAAATTGGTCTTAAGAGCTCTAACAAGGTTAGTAATAACATATGAGTTATTTTCAGGGAAGAGAGAATTTGCCTTTCTAAATTGGCCAGGTCGGGTTGTAGGGAAACTACTGAATCACAGCCTGAGCCACTGATTGATCACCTGAGGTGAGCAGTGAGTCAGCCATGGGGCACAGGTGAAGGTACTGATACCTGTGTGATTGGAGGGGGGTGGAGCCTGGCTCCACCTCCCCCCAAGCCCCATTTAAGGGCTGGCTTCCACCAGGGAAGGATCTCTTCGTGGAGATCCCTCTTGTGTGGAGTCCTGCGAGCCTTCGTCATCCGAGGTGAGCCTTTATTCTTTGTACCATTTCTTTGTACCATCGCATATATACCATCTGTGTGAGATCCATTCAAATATACCATCTCTCACTATCTCGCTGAGAGAACTTTCTTTTGAGATCCTTATCCTACACGGGTAAAGGTCCACCATCAGCTGTTTTAAAGCATTATTTAAAATACAACAATTATTTAAGAATGAGTGTTGAAAAGAGTTACAGGAAATATATTTTTAATTTAAGGTTGCTTTTGATAACTTAACTCTACACCTATCATTCTAAGTTACAAGAAGCTTGAGGGCAGATATTTACTTGCAGAAAATGTTCATAGGGAGCCAGCTTGTAAATCATATGTAGAACTTTTCCTTTAGGCGAACATACAGGCCTTAATGCTGTCTCCAGGTTCAGTGTAGGAAATTGTATAGAAATGGAAAAAAAAAAAAAAAGAGTATGATCAGTAAACGTCACAGTTGGTTCTCCTATAACAGGTGTTAACATTTTTAATGAAATGCAAAATGCTGGTCTTACCTACAGCTTAACCCCCTAGCTAGACATAAATTTTGAACTTTAATTTTTCCGTAAGGTGTATATAATGATTTCTGTAATTCACATTTCAGTATATTACTTCTGTAATGTAATTTTAGTACCACAGAATTAACTTTCCACATGTAATTTTTAAGCCTTTTATGTTGCTGAGTCTATTTGGATTACTTTTTATAATATAATAATCTAATTTAAAACCGTGGATAACAACCACTGCATTTGTGATAAGCTTATTTTCTTGTTGGTCCTCAAATCCTTTTATTATCGTGTGGGAANAGGGCTGGCTCCAGGTTCAGTGTAGGAAATTTTATAGAAAAGGAAAAAAAAAAAAAAAAAAGTGTATGATCAGTAAACGTCACAGTTGGTTCTCCTATAACAGGTGTTAACATTTTTAATGAAATGCAAAATGCTGGTCTTACCTACAGCTTAACCCCCTAGCTAGACATAAATTTTGAACTTTAATTTTTCCGTAAGGTGTATATAATGATTTCTGTAATTCACATTTCAGTATATTACTTCTGTAATGTAATTTTAGTACCACAGAATTAACTTTCCACATGTAATTTTTAAGCCTTTTATGTTGCTGAGTCTATTTGGATTACTTTTTATAATATAATAATCTAATTTAAAACCGTGGATAACAACCACTGCATTTGTGATAAGCTTATTTTCTTGTTGGTCCTCAAATCCTTTTATTATCGTGTGGGAATGATAATTGTTTCATAACTGTTTCAAGATGTTCAGCTATATGTTTTGATTGTTTACCAATTGTAAGTGTGCCACTGTATGTTAATTTAACCAGAACACAGTCTGCTTACTAAGCAATTCTTGTAAATGTTTTACACGTTTCTACTTCACAAAATGCATGAAAGAAATCACAAATAATCCCTGAGAATCTATGTGTCATCCAGCACTATTTAAACTTAAGCAAATATATTTCTTTTGCCTTGGCCTCTTTAAAATATTCTAGTGAACTCTGTAAAAAAATCTTTGAAGAATAGATGAGGATGTGTAGATGAGTAGCACTTAACTTTATAAATAATGTCTAGTTTTAATTAGATATTAGATATCTCCTGGATTGCAGAGAAGAAGATATAGTTTAGTCCTATTGTTCAGTGACCAAAAATACCATATGCCGTTTTGTTTTTCCTGAATGTACCAACATTCAGGCTTGTTTGATTATTCAGAAATCATTCTTCGGTATTTCAAGACAGCTACAGTAACAAACTTACTGACTGTCATTTCAAGTGAGATTTTTTTACACAAAACTGATTTTTCTGGGAGTGATTAGTGGCCTGTGAACTGAAAACTGTAAAAATTCTGTTTTATTTTAATAACTCCTTTCTCCTCCCATTTAATTTTAGAATGAGGACTAGAGAAGACGCAAGAACTTTTTTGCCTGGAATTGGTGGAAAGTGTCATTAATTACATCCTATTATTTGTACATGAAAAACTGTAGAACATTTAGTGTGACTAGAATAAGTAAAAGTTTACTTTTTAGCTCCTGCATTGTGGTGTGCTCAAACACTGTTTTGTGTTAAATCAAAACTAACATATCGCTAACAAATCTGTGTTAATAACTGTGTTTTAAATCCATGCTCAGATTTGGTCAGTTATGTTATACAGATGAAAGAACATTATTTCCATGTGTGAAATAGTTTTTAGCAACATGGAAATTTTTGCCTCATTGTTTTATAGAAATGTTTGCCCAGAAGAACCTTGAGGTTATTACAGATTTCGCTGAAAGGACCGTGTGTTATAGAAAAGGACATTTTGTAATTATATACTAAGGAAAAGGTACTCAAAGCAAAAAGAAAGTGTTATGCAGATGCGGTTAAATTGAAATTCTAAAAGATCTGTATCTTGTTTATCCTACCTAAAAGCATAGCCATAAATTTATAAACTTGAAGAAAATCAGGTACTGCCCCTTACAGAAACATCATAAATATTCATTTTAACATGTATCTGTGATTTAAAATATGTTTTGAGAAAACAAATGTTTTCAAGACTTTATTTAAAGAAACTTAGTTTAGTGTTTTGAAGCAAACTAGTATATTAAGCTGCCATCAAGTGGTCAGTCAGAGTATTGACATAAACTTACAAAAGAACAGAAATTATTTGCTGATTGGTTTAAAATGTTGGTTTGGGTCTTTTTTTTTTTCCAGTTTATATGTATGTAAGTAGATTCCCTTTCCATTACAAATTCAATTTTTAAACCTGAAAGATCCGGACCATAATGACTAAATGAAAACATTTTTACCCAGCACCTACTATACTGTATCTTCTAGTTATTTGTCACTTAAAGCCATTTTTTTGTATTTTCATGATACCGTTGTCTTATGCTTACCTCTGGCTGCCTTCACATGTTGTCTGCACCTGCGCACTTCTCAATCTTCTGCTCCACAGGGCTACAAACCTATACAGAGGTATACTACTTTCAAATCCTGCGTGAGGAAGGAACTCTATAGCAGATAAATTACGGTATGTGTTAGCTGCCCAGTCTGAGTGTGCTGGCATGCTTGCAGGAATGGCTGAATGTTAAACTGTTGCTGCTTTGTTTCCCATTTCAGAATTCAAGACTAGGTTATTTGATTGTACGCAATGTAGCAGCTCAAAATGTCGTGTTGTGTTTTTGACTGAAGCGTTAGGATTTTATCCTAGAGTTGACAACAATTCATGCTGTCAGTGTTTTGTGAGCCAATTGCGATTTCATGCTATGTTTAGGATAGGGAAAAGTATTCTTTTGTAGTTTTTGTTGTTGTTTTTTTCTTGTCTGTCCTGTGACCATCTTTTCAGTAATTTCTCAAGTACCTCTAGCCAATAAATATTTACCAGTGAAGACTGGAAAAGCAGATTTTTCTCCTTGAGAGACTGTTAGTAATCTGATTCTACTTTGATGTGTATAGATGCTTTCAAAAGCAAGAATGTTTTTGCACATTTTTCTCTACACCAGAAGTTTTAAAAACAGGCACTGTGACCACACAGATCACCTTGACTATTTCTGTATATCCACCATATGAATATTCCAATTAAATTGTATTGTGAAGTGTAAAAACTCCAGTGTGAATATTTTGGGATGAAACTATATTGTGAAACTATCAGTCACACTGTGGATGCAGCAGAAAAGTGTTGGTAGACACTTGGATCTTAAGCTCTTCTATATAAAGCAAGAGTTTGTTCCTTTGCAGTTCACAGTTTCGATGCCAGCACGTTTTTCCTGTTTATAGGCTTTTCAGCAGTTACTATGAGGACTGTTAAAAACTAACGTAGGTCCCATGTTTGTCAGTTGAAGTCATAAAATCACTGAGGTTGGAAAAGACAAAGTGATGTACCAGACAAAACCCCATAACCACTCCCGTGAGTGGACCAGTGGAGCAGCCAGTACATCTCATGTACTTTAGACCCACGTGGATTTAACTGTAGTTCCCAAACTATTTTAAATTTTGAGTCGTAATATTGAGGTACAATATCTTGTCTAATAAACATCTTTAGATGCCTCTAGTTTGAGTCTTTGTTCCCTAACTTTGAAACAGCATTTGAAAAAGCAAGCAATCTAGCTATACTCAGCTTGATTTTCTTGGATCCTGTTTATCTGGGATGAAGTCTCACCTCAGAAACTTTTAAGGATTAGAGTTGGGCTCTGTTTTCTCAGACTGGTAGCTCACTAGCTGCTCTGATGTGTTTCTTTTGACCTCTGTGTGAGGTAGGTAAGAGAGAGACAGTGTATTTAAAGTATCGACCCATTCTGGCAGTATAGCATGCCATGTATCCTAAGCAGTCATCTTCGGAAGTCTTCATACTATTTTTTCCAGGAATTGACATATCTTTTGAACAGGATGGTGTTTTGAAAAGCAGAAGTAAAGATATCTGTATTCAGGTTTATGTGCCTGATTTGTATTCACAGAACAAGACAAGAAATCCACATCATCTGAATGCATTATATTATATTAGTGTTTCATTGTTTTGATTGCCTAATTACGTGTGGTCAGTATAAGCCAAATATTGAGGCATTGTACTAACAGGCAAGGAACAAAAAACGAAGTTTGATCTTAACAAATAGAATGTCTAGTTTCTCAGTTTGATTAATGGATGACTAATAAATTAGTTAAAACAGCATTTTAGTAATCATACTTAACAATTGCACAAGAGGAAATTAATGGCTTGAGATAAATTTCTGAAATAAACTTTTGATTCCTACAGAATTTTCTTTCTTCCTTTTCCACATCTTTAAAACTCATAGCATTATCTAGGTTGGAAAAGACCTTCAAGCTCACAAAATCCAACCATCAGTCTGATGTACAGAGTTCCTCGTTCTTCCTAATTCTGCCATTCATTAGTTTGTATTTTTTTTTTTTACATTGCCAGGTACAGGCTGCATTGTAATTACATATCATATGCTGTTTAAACTGTAAACTGTTCAAGATAACGAGCAGCTCTGGCATAAAACTGTCAAAATATTGTATGGTCATGATGTTTCCTAATAATTTCAGTGAATGGTATGTGACTGACTGGAGCAAAATGCTGTGACATGAAAAAGTGATCTAAAGTCATCTAAAGTGAAATCATCACCAGTAACAAAATTAGCTTAGTGGCAAAAAAGAGAATGATAAGCATAAAGTTTGAATACCTAGACACCTTGACAAAGACCTGAATTTGGGCAATAAATTAATGCGTTTCTGTTGAGATGCAATAAATTGGATACATATTTATATTTATATAATAAATATTAGTATATTTAAATAAATATATACAGACATGCACACACAGTGGAGATTAATAATGGGAGATTTTGTCACTTTGCATAATACAAAGTTATTCTCAAGGAAAATTTTTTAAATTGAATAATGTTATCTCTACAGTACATGCTGGGAGGCAGCACAGGGAAACCAAATTAATTGAGTGACCTAGTATGGTTACGGGCAGCCTTGCAGGCAGTAGTGTAGAGGTGGCTTGTTAATTTAACCTGCTCTTCTTCCCACCTTTAACTCTCTTGGGTGCTGTAGCAAGGATGCTTCTAGTGTCTATCTGGTACCTATCAGATATCTGTTCCCTGTGCAGTGAAAAATGTGGTATAAGCTGCATGTATATGAAATTCCTTTTTCCCTACAGACATGTTTGTCAGCTACTGCTCATCATTTGGGCAACTGTCTCTTGTGTATATGAACATACCTTGTTGTTAGCTATTTTGAGTCGTTGTGGAAAATGGTACGTAGCTTACAATATTTCTTCAAATCTGTTGTTAATATTTCTTAAAGTTTGTAGTAAATATCAGTTAATGGAAATGGAAACTTGAAGCTAAAGCATATGAGAAGTGATATATTTTCTGTGATATACTTAGAACTGATGAAAGAGATTAAGATAGTTGGCATACTTATCGCTGGTTATACTATAGTTTGAATTGGCATCCTGAAATGGTCTAAAACAGTACACTGCCCTCAGTGTTGTGTATCTCTATGTTGCACTATTGCCGTTTACTTCACAGCATATAGAATGCTAAACCCTTGTAATAAATAATTAAAATCTGTCCTTGGGGATCAACTATACAAGCTTGGTGTGATCCAAGCAGCTGAGAGCATTCTTACAGAGCTTGATTTTCTGCATTGGTCTTGCTACAGGGCCCAGAGCCTGACTTGGCATCAGCAGGTACTCTCCTATAGGGAGAAAGTAGAAGTCACATTAGCAGAGAACTGACAAGCAAATTTGAGAGAACTCTGCTTTGATAGTTTTAAGAAAAGATTATCCAAGAGCAAAAGGTTATTAAGCACCTCTTCTGTGGGGACAGACTGAAAGAGCTGGGGCTCTTCAGACCGGAGAAGAAAAGTCTCAAGAGGACCTTGCAGCAGTCTGCCAGTACCTGATGGAGGTGTACAGGAAAGCTGAGGAGGGACTTTTTATAAGGGCATGTAGTGATAGCCCAAGAGGAAATGGCTTTAAACTAGAAGAAGGAAAACTTAGACTAGATGTTAGGAAGGAATTGTTTACTGTGAGGATGGTGAGACACTGGATCAGGTTGCCCTGCAAGGCTGTGGATGCCCCCTATGTGGAGGCATTCAAGGTGGGACTGGATGGAGCAACCTGATCCAGTGGGAGTTGTCCCTGGCTATAGCAGGGAGGCTGGAGCTTAGATAATCCTAAAGGTCCCTTCCAAACCAAACCATTCTATGAAGAAATTTTTA
The DNA here is from genome assembly GCA_013399175.1 of Odontophorus gujanensis. Lineage (NCBI taxonomy): Eukaryota > Metazoa > Chordata > Aves > Galliformes > Odontophoridae > Odontophorus > Odontophorus gujanensis. The sequence continues at coordinate 373,778 of VXAB01005970.1, read as the reverse complement.
ACATAGTCCTTTCAGAGCTAATTTCTAAAGGAGGATGTTAGAGGCCAGCTCCAATAGGAATTCCAGTCCCTTTAGAAGTACTCTTTGATAAACTGTTCATGTGTTCAGTAACTGTCATAGAGATTTAACATGTAATTCTGATTTTGATGACTTTTACAGTACTGAGGGTAAATATTGTCGTAATTGTAAAGAAATTGAGATTTATATCCCAATATATTCTTGAATACTTTAAGATTTTTGCATTATAATAACGATTTGCTAGATAGCCTGAATTCTGTGGGTTTTCTAAATCTGTAATTCAATTTTTTTAGGGAGTAATAATAGGTAAAAAAAAAAAAAAAGGGGGGGGGGGGGGGGGGGGGGGGGGGGGGGGGGGGGGGGGGCTAATGGGGAAGAAAATTTCATTTTGAGAAAGACATGATTCTAGCATGAAATTAGAACTTCATTTGAATTTTAATAATAAACCGCTGTCTTCTGTCTTCTGATTTGTCATGTGGTTAGTAATATGAAAGCTTTTTGTTTCCATACTTCTCTAATATGCAGTGGTTGAATACATCTATCAGAAAAGAAAAAAAAAAAAGAGTAACAGGCTCTTTGGGTTTTTTAAACTTAATTAATCTCTAAAATAGATGGAGTGAGAAATGTGTGGTTGCACATTACAAATATAACTGGAAGTTAAAGAACTCAGACTTTTGGTGCTAATACTGACTAGTTCCTTAGGAAAATATCTGGATACACAGTGGTAGGAAAATGTTCCAGTGGAATGTGAAAATGTGAGAGAATGTGAACAACGCATTCTTTCTACAAGCTTAGTACACTGAGAGTAGAAACAATAATGATGCATACATTTAGAAGTAAATGAACAGTTCATGTGGTTCAGTGATTCTTGTTACTGGTTTTCACAAATATTTCTCTGAACTTGTTTAATAAAATAAAAAGGAAATGCATATCTTAGAGCACTAGTTTTTCAACTGGATGTGCTTTTGTTAAATAACACAATGCACTCTGCAAGTAATGGATTTCTAATAAAATCGGTCATAAATCTCAACTAAATTACATTATTGTAAGTATTGCTTCTAATATTTCATTTGAAATCTGTGCATGTGAAGCAAAGTTATGCAATGGACATTCATCAATGCTTGCTGAAGGTTTACGGATACCCGACAGTGGACATGACCACAGTGAGGTGGTGGGTGCTGGCGCAGATTTTTAAAGTGCTGCATGAAGGCTCTTGTTCATCACTGGTGAAAATGCATAGCTAATGGTGGTGATTATGTTGAAAAACAATACTTTGTAGCTGAGAATTATCTCTATTAAGAAATGTCATTTCGTATTTGTTGTAGTTTCCATGGAAATAAATAGGAGGCATTACTTTTGGAGTGACCTACATAAATTCCTCTTTCTTCCTTAGCCTGTTTCTTAAAGTAATATTTAATCTTGCTCCATCTTTGTGTATGTACTATCAAATTAGTCTTCTGAACTGTGGCATAGTGGAAGAGATAAGGAGATCCAGTGATTCTTACAGACAGTATACAGCCCAGTGATACTTCCAGGACAGCTGTAAGCCTCTCTATTCAATGGACTGTTATCCATGGAATCACAGAATGGAAGAGACCTTAAAGCTCAGCTAGTTCCAAGCTCCCTGCCATAGGCAGGGACACCTTGCTGCCATAGGGCCCATCCTGGCCTTGAATACTTCTAGGGTTGGGGCATCTGTGACGACAGCATTTATTAATGTTACTGTTCTACAATGCAGTTTAGGATTTAAGGTGACCTAGTGTGAAGAAGCATTCTTATCACCTACCTAGATTTCATTTGGCTGTTGATGATGCCTCAGTTTCATGAACATCAATAATTTCTGTTTTCTTTATTTTGTGCTAGAGGTGAACTTCCTAGTGCAGTGTCAACACAGAGAAGGAAGAAACATAACTATAGAGAGTAGGACATACTTGAATGAAGAGGGAGCCCTTTTTTAAAGCTTTTGATATAAATAGATAGGCTATTTGTTGAATGCTAATTGTGTGCTGTGAGGTGAGGATGTGTTTTTAAAACTTACCTTCCATGTAGATTTATAACCCTCATTTTTAGTACTTTTGGGCCATTGAAGTATTTGATCTTTCATGATTTTTATACTAAGACATATGAAGTCTATATGAGTTTGAATAAAATTTAATGTATTATGTAGTGAAAAATATCTTTTTCCAATGTATGTTTTTCACTTTTCACAGGAAAGTCCCAAGTATGGTTGGAAGGAATATTACTCTTGTGTGATGACTGTAACCAGTGAACATCTCAGAGATTTATGGAAACAATTTCGGAGACGAGATATGCTGAGATAAAGAAAGCAAGCAGGATTATGTGCACTGGTTAGAACTGTATTTATTCTTATAAATTCTGGTTGAGGAGCAGGCTAACCCAGGTGAATCATGGATCTTCCAGGTGCAGTAGAAAACACAGCACTACTTTTCCACTAAAAATATAGAATTCATACAACCACTTTTCAGTGTGTATTTAAGTTAAATGACAAGCTGTAGTCTGATTGGCACAAGTCTTTTTCATATGAATGCATTTTGAGTATTTGTTATTATTTTGAGATGTTTCTCATGTAAAGGAAAACAAAAGTTTTACACCTGGCTAAGCAAACACTTTGGCAATTGAGAGAAACTGCATGTATCAATTTAGACTGTGAATTTGCTTTCAGAAGAACACTGCTAAATGTTTGTGCTAAATTGGGAATGAGAGTGCTTTATGTAGCATAATTACATATGAATTGAATGTACAAATTTCTCTTAGAAGTTAACAAAGCTGTTACGGTAGAATTATTGATTATAATGTGAAAGATAGGTATTTACCTAAGAGAGGTACTGTATGAACTATAATGTTCAGATTCTTTAAGTCTTATTATTGTCTTTATTAATTTAATTGTTTAAAAATTGTATTGATTTTAAGATGTCTTATGTGTAATATGTTGAAGGAAAGCCAAAATATTCAAATTCATGCTAAGTAACACACTTTATAATATTTATTATAAACCTTATTTCCATGTGTATGTTCACTTACCTATTTCTGGTAGAGTAAAATTGTGTTTCTTGTGAATAGTGCACTTTTATATGAAGACGTGGCATTGAGTAGAAATTGTAGTTGTCTAATTCACTACTCTGGAATGCAGCATCTGAAAAATAAGTAACTTGTGTTTGTATCAAATGAAAAAGCAAAACAAAACATGAATGCATGCAGCAGCACAAAGCAACACTTACTAATACTTGAATATTACATATCAAATAATAGACATAAATTAGGCCTTACTAAGGTGATGGAAACTATGGGCAGTCAGTAGCCACAGTGACCTTTAATGACGTGTGTGTTTAGTTAATACTGAAACAGTCATAAAAACATTGCTACTTTTGGGTCTTTCTCTTATTTTTTTCCTTTGCTATTCTGCAGCAGTTCTTTTTTCTTACTCCCTTTCAAGATGACTGTTATACGTTGTGTGTTAGATCTCAAGAAACATGAACACAATTTTATATAATTCTTGGAAAATGTATTTACTATCTTGGGCTGGATGGTAAATACATTTGTGTTTGCTTAGGAACAATCTATGCCTTGAAAGATTTCAAACTGAATACACTGTAGGGAACCTGCTTTAGCAAGGGTGTTAGACTTGATCTCTAGAGATCCCTTCTGACTCCTACATATCTGTAATTCTGTGAAATCTTTTGTTATTCCAAATGCATGTAAAAAAACTTTCTGAAATTGTGTTTAGAGCACATTGTTTAACTATCATTGTATAGCACATGAAGAATATATGTCATCTGTATAAGTACAGCTATGTTCAGAAATGCTTAATGTACTGTAACAATTCTGTTTAAAAATCAAAACAAAATGAAAATCAGAATTTTATTTTTTTTTTAAGAAATTTCCATCTAGAAAATTTAAGAAGTGCTAATTAGAGTGTCTTTATACCTTAGCTTTAAAGAATAAGTGGGCTCAAAAAGATTTGAAGGATGCTATTTTAATTTATATTTCACTTAGAAACATCAAATTTCCACCCTGAATTCCTTAAACTAGTAACTGTAAAAAGAATCAGAAAAAGTTTGTATAGGAGTTCTTGAATTGACACAAAAGAACATGGATGAGATGTAATCTCTGTTGGATTTAGGGAATCATTAGTGTTCAATGTATCATCTTGGTACGCAGAACTGTCTCACTGCTTCTTGTCAGTATAAGTAAAACCCAATTTGCTGCTTCAGTTATGAAGGAGAAAAAAATGGGAGGAAGGATAGGGAGCTATTGAAGGAGTTCCCCTCATTCCTCTTCAGTCACTGCTGCCCTCTCCCCAGTGGTCTCCTGTTGGAGTAGGCACCAGCACCACCATCATTTGTCTCCATCATTACCGTAGGCAATGGTGCACTTTGCTTTTATGGCTGGCTTGAGACAATTTTATCATTTTCCTAACTGTAGTCACTCCGTATAAAATAGAATGTGAAAAGTGTCAGATTAGTTTTTAAGAGTATTTTTTTCATGTTTACTACCAATAATATATGTAATGTAGAATATGAATAAATGCATTCTATTTCAAAATAAATGTACTTGAAACTAATTTTCATTGCAGTGTATATTATTAAAATTGAGTGTTGTTGGTCATACCACCTGCTTTCCTATAGTTATCTGGTCTCCTACTTTCCACCTAAAAATGATAGAGGAATGTTTCACTTTCTTTTAGTTCACTTTCTTTGCATAACAATCTCAAATGAATAATCTGTCATGTCATGCTCTGGGCAATTTTTTTTTTTGCCAGTAACTGTTTCAAAGTAATACTTTTAGGAGGAGAAAAATCAAACCAAAATCTATTCAGTAAGTGAACCCAAAACAAAACTATAGCAGTACCGTGTCTGAACTCCCATTAAAGTCAAACCAAAGCTAATATGTTTTCTAATATACGTGAGGTCTGAATGTACAGTATTTTTTCCAGTATTTGAAAGTCCATGAGAGCTTTTGTTTGGCATCCTGAAGCTGTCAGCAGGTGGTGCCCTTGGACAGATTAAGTTCTATGCACGAATATATAATTAAATTCCTGGGGTGTGTGTTAATCTTGAATGAGTAATGTTAATTTTTACCACTACCTTCACTTACAGATTCTTCCCACAGGTGAACACTGTTGTTAACTGGAAGAGTTCCACAGAAAATATTAGTACTTAAAATTATAATATAAAGTACCTCTTATATATGCAGAAATAGCAGCATATTAAACATTTAAGTTTTAGTAACTTGTTTCTATTTGATCTAAGAAAATAAACTATTACTCCTGGTCAGCTGTTTTGGATTGTTATTTTTTGTTTCTGACGTACACAAAGCTATGAATTATGTACTTATGCCCACCTTAATTAAAAAATAAAAATAAAAAACGAACGTCATTGCACAGAACTGTTCCAGCTCCTGTTTCATAGCATCCATTGCAAATTTTTCATTTACAGATTTATAATCCTTCATTTTAAACAGCTACAGCTATAAGCCATGTTTCTTTTTTTTTACTTTTTAATATCTGGGTTTACTGTTAAGCAGTTTTAGATGATTTGCCTGAGGTGTGATTTCTGTTTTGAAAGAATGAAGCCAGCTCACCCTAACCCTGATTTAGAAGCTGCAACCTTGATTCAAAAGGGGGTGTTGCTGAGTGTAGTGCTGTGAAAGAAAAGAAAAAAAAAACCACGAAACAACAAAACCAACCTTTCAGGTATGCAAATCTCTGCCACAAGATACTGAGCCTTGAACTAGTCATGGAGGCTTTCTAAAAAGCACGTGTAGAGAATTGTGTGAGATCCAGAAATACTGCAAACTGTTTTAAACCAGCAAGCTGGCTGAACTAGTTGACCAGGCAGCCCTGAGTGTAGGGGTTTCACGAGAGGCTGCTGACAGCAAAAATGGAGCTACGTGTGGGCTGCCATGGGGCCAATATATTTTCCAGAAGCTGAAATGCAGAACAAGGAAGATGGTAGTCTGGATTCAGAGAGGCCTGTGCTGCTGTGGTAGGTGCTAGCAGATTATACTTCCTGCCAGAGACAGTGTAGCTTGTGAATAGAATGTGCTCCTGCACTTGAAATCACTTGACAAAGCATGGCACAAGGAGCAGGAACGGGAATCCAGGAAAATTTGTTTGTGGCAAATGCCCTAAGAGACTATCAAAGCCTTTACTTTCTCTAGTCCAGTCGTTTTCTATGTAACTTAATGTCTATAGTGGGCAAATTGCCGAAACCTGGCCCACAGACTCTTGGGAAGGGGGAAGAAAAAAATTACAGAGTTTTGTGCAGACATATTCTGAGGCTCCAGGGCCAAAGAAAACAGGAACATAGGCAGGTATCTCATTCCTGGACAACACTCAAACCCATATATATGTGAATAAGGCATGGAGTTGCTTGGCCCTGTCAAGAAATTTCAGGTCATTACCTGTGTATAAACAGGCTTCAATCGCCTGCAGGACTTAATAATGGATAGGATTTAATAATGAAAGCATCTGTAGTAGACACATAATGTTTGGTTGTCAAACTGATAGTTCTCTACTTAGATGTCTCCTTTAGGAAAAAGTCATTAACCTAAGAATCTGCTACTCCAAGGGGCAGAAACAAGTGATGCACACAATCCCTGGTGTCACTGAGATAAGGTTTCTTACGAAGAGTTTTTTCAGGGGCATTGCATTCCACAGAGCTCGATTTTTGCATGATTTTTGTGTTGTGCAGAATCTCATCGGTCAGTTAGAAATGGTATAACCTTTTCCTATTTTTCCCACCTTAAGTGGCAAAAAGGCAAAATAGTAGAGAGTAAAAACCTCAATATGAATAGGTCTGGGAGAAAAACAACACAATGAAAGAATTACTGCCAGAAAGCGACAGAAGAGTAGGTGAATAATAAACCTAAATACAGCTTTGAACAACATCCCTTATGACACTCTACAGACATAGTATTGTAACAGTCCAGGGACAGCATTCAAGAAATCACTAGGAAACATTTCTTTACCTGAAGAGGAGCTAAGTGAGCCTCTCGTGTGGAAAGTATGGAAAGTGAACAAATGAAAAGCTTACAACAGCAGTTGGGTTTGGGTATCCAAACTCTAAGTACCTCGCTAGAGTGAGCGGAGAGCAAGAGAGTAAATACCTTTGGGCCAGCCCTTCAATAAACATACATCTTATGGCTAGAATACTTAAGACAGGAGTGGCTACCAAGTGGCTTATTTCCATATAGCTGGGAGCTGCAAACTACAGGCAGATGGTACTCAACTCCAGCTATGATGCAACATGCATTCACTAAGTGGAATCTCTCATAAAGGAGACTACAGAAAGATTTTTTTCTTTGTAAGTGTGCTTCCACTCATAGGCACTCTGGAGAGGAGCTACCAGCACATAAACTATCATGAAGGTCAAAGAACATCCCTGCAGAGCCACTGGCTTGCCTAGTTAGCAGTGTAACTGTTGGTTCATCTGTGTCAGTGTGGATTCCTGCTTCTACCTGCCTGTCTGTGCATTGCACTGGTATGAAGGCAAAGTTACCCTCCTGCCCTATTTTCCTTCCTCTTCTGTTGCTTCACTGAACGTGTGAGACATCTGGTGACTGAGAAACTACTCCATCATATCAGCTTGCTTACGCAGATGAGATGTTAATAGTCAGTAAACCATAAATTCCTGGTTAGATTCACTGGAAAAAATATTTCTTCATTTAAAAGTATTTTTAATGTGTTTATTCAGCACTAACAACGTTCTGCATATGCCTTGTTTGGAGGTTTTAACTGACCAAATAAAAAAATATATATTTCTAAAATGCTGTGCTTAAAATAATCAGAAATTTATTGTGGGATTGTAGGAAGAATCATGCTTTGTGACTTGCACTCAGTAAATTCGTGACAATTTAAAATGAGCTCACAATATGAAGTATTGTTTTTCCACATTCAGTTGTTGTAATGGTAGTCTTAAGAGTTCAGTGGAATTTTATAGCTGTTACACGTTGTGCTTCCAGCTACTTGTCATAACTCATGAATGGGCTGTAAATATGAATGTCTATGGCTATCTCTGGATATTAAATCCTCAGAAAACTGAATGGATGCTTAAATAATTCCCAACCTAATTCTGATAAATGCTCTCTCACTTGGTATCCGGGTATTTAAACCACATATACATTAAGAAGAACACTGTTGATTTACATAATCGTTGTTCTGGTTATTTTCTTTTATGGCTCATTTTACTTTTTTATTCTTATTGGTTTGAAATTTTATGACCTTCCAAACTATTACAAAACAGAGCTCTAAAGAGACTCCTTATGGCAAATTACCAATTGCAGATGATTTCTCTCCGCTGTTTAAAACGTTCTCCCTCCTTGATATTTCCTTCTATTTTGCTGCTATTCCTTTATGTGATTGATTATCAGGAACTGTTTATCACATGTTAAAATGTGTTCAAAATGCCTGCATAATTTCTCTAGATGTGTACAGACCTTGTCCTACTGTTTGCTCTAGCTGGATGACTTGCTAAAGTCAGAATTCCTAGTGCAGTTCCTCAATCCTTAAATGCGCAAAATGCTCTTAACAGCTACCTCTACACAACAGGCATTGTAGAAATGCAGCATGATCTGACTAATGCAAAAGAACTCGTAAAGTCAGCAATAACAACTGTCATGTAACTTTTATCTCAAAGTGGTGCTTTCAACTTGCACAGGAATATTTTTAAACTAGGCCTCTACAGAAGACATGAAGGCAGCTTCCCATGGAAAGAGGTGCTATTAGCACTCTCTACTTCTGTACTCAAAGCAGGAACCTCCCCTTCAGAGTGCATGGAAGACTAGAGCACCTGTTTCACTGTCACCATCCGATAAGGACCTTGCCAAGTGGGATGCTAAGGGAAAGAGGGTAATCTAAACACACCGAGGCCACCTCTTCAAACCCAGCTACCACCTGCCTAGCCCCTGACAAGACAAGACAGCCTTTGTTTTCTCTGTCTTTATTTGTGTGAGCAACAGTACAACGTGGCCCAAGTACTTGCGGAGAGGCTACCTGAGCTCAGTCAGTCAGGAAACCTATATATGAAGACCTAATGATTTAGGTCATCCCAGGATTTACTTTTGCCATAATGCAATAAATCCTTTTAATATGCTCTCTTGAAGTCTTCTGTTGTTTCACTGCAGCACAAAGAGGGAGGAGGAGGAGGAAGGTTTCTCTGGGGAGTGATAGAGCTGTGGAGGCAATGAGTATGGAGTCAGAGGGACAGGCATGGGGTGAGGGCAGAAGGGAAGGGCCCTCTACTGCACTCTGACCAAAAGATGCTGTAAGGTAATGAGCATCAACCAAGGCAGGCTTATCTGGTGTTTGCCAAACTGAAGTAAAGTTGGCCTGTTTGTTTCATTAAACAGACTAATTTTGAACCAGAATGAACATGAGTTTGGAGCCCTAGTGAAGAGTATGCCATATTAAGAATTAACAGCCATTAGGAAACTAAATAAAGAAACAATCTCAATTATTGTGAAATCTGAGTAGTAGTAGGGGAATGGTACTATCCATAGAAAAGTCAGAAAGCCAGACTACTGATGCCCACTTTCAAGGAGGGGCAATAAAGAGCTTCTAACCAGTAGCTGTACAATCTAATTTGAGGTCTTAAGAATTAATTACTTTGTTATAAAGACTTCACTGCTTATCACGTTTCCCTGCCATGTGTTGTTGTATGTCCTGTATCATATCCAGCATTTTAAAATGGTACATGGGAGAATTCTAACTTCACAAGAACAGTTTTGCCAGCATGAAGACGTCAGCACAGCAGGTGCTGTCTGTGCACTTTGGGAGTGGTACAGGAACAGAAGACAGCGCACTACTGTTCCTTTCCTCTGCTCTCTTCAAAAAATGCATGAAGGGACAAACAAATGGGTATTGGAACATTCAAGAATTAGGTCAAACATACAACTTATTGTTTAAATAACAACACATAATATTTACAAAAAAGATACATTTATGCAGCTTTCCATAGGTTCCAGGTATTCTACAAAGACCTACTCATTCTTACGCATTGTTTCTCATGGTCCAGCCCTATATCCCTGGAAATACACAACACACCAGGTGCCTTTTCTGTGAGAGCTCACTGTCACTTATTTCCAAATAAACATATGAAAAGCCATCAAATGGATTTAATTACCTTCACTTCTTTTACCTTTTGCCAATAAAGCACAGGACATGCCTTCAGGCAGTGGTATTTTCACTCTTACATACTTTTAAAATCTGTTTTGAGTAACTGTGGATATTTTCATTAAACTTACTCAAGTCAAATCCTTTAAATCTTGTATTAAAAAATTTGTCCTGACAATAACTTGCAAAATGAATTAAAATTGAATTCATTAAGTAAAACCATGTGGTTTTATTGTCAATGATACATTGGTTTTGGTCCCTATCCCCTTGTTTTATGAAATACAGTATGCATGCATATGACATTAAGTTTTTTAGTACCTCTTGCTATATCTTTACGTTTTCAATTGAATTTGTCCCCTTTCCTTTCATGTTTTAGATTGTTCCATTCCAATTTATATTAAATTCTGGAAGTTATTATAAGCAAATGCCATACCATAATTCCATATGATGCAGAATATTCTCTTATTGTTATATTTCCGTCTTTTCACAGTGCAGTGTTTGTACATTGATGAGATGGTTCCACTGAGCCATTCACCAGTCTTTTTCTTGAATGGGTGATGATAATCTCCTGCCATGGCATATTTTATAGCTGTACACTTTCCCTTCAGTGTATATAATTCTGCATGAAATTCACTTGCCTAATCTTGTAACAACAAGGGTATATAGTTTTGCATTGCATTAAAAATACTGCAGCTTTATGGCCATCTCCCCTTTCTGTGAATGTAATAAGTATGCCAACAACTCAAACTCATATTTTGTAACCTGGTGGCACAGGTATTTTATGTTCTGGGTTGTTTTTTTTTTTTTTTTTCTTTCTGTCTCGAGTCCTGTTTCTAATCAACAGCAGCCGCACTGCCATTAATTTGCTGCAAGCACGGTCTCATGAGTGGGACATTATGGAGGCTTTTTCCAAGTGAGGACACATTCTGTGCCCCCAGCTCTCCACGCTCACTGCACTGCCAATGCTCTGGGAGCTTTCAGCAGCCTGCAGAGACTGAGCCCTTCCCGGCATTTCTGATGCTTCAGCCAGGTTTCGGCTGTGCCTGGATTTACTGGGACACCTCAGAGCTGTTTGATGACGACGCCCGTAACTTTGGGAAGGGTGAGTCAGCAGCTGCGTGCCGGCTAGCATCCCGTGCCAGCACCGCGCGGTGCCGGGGCTCCAGCAGCCTCGCAACGCCTGCTGCAGCGCCTGCCAGTCATTACTGATCAGCGTGAGCTTTCATTGCTAACTGTGAAACACTGCCTTCAAACCGAGCAGTACTTGTTCAAGTCTTTTTAAAGCGTATTCAAGGGAGGTTTAATGTCACAGACGCTGGGTGCAAAAACATGATGGAGGCACCAAAAAGAACCACAGGATCCAACCCCCAACCCAGGTCTTGCAGCACTTCTGCCCGAGCCCACCGTCTGAGGCACCTACTCCGCCCAAGGCTGAGCCCCCAACCCGTCCCGGTGGCGACGACGATGTGCGGGCGGGGCCGCCCTACGCGGGGGAGGAGCGCGGAGGGAGGGACCCGGCGGGGCGGGGATGTGCGGCCGGGCCGCGAGCCGCGGACTGCGCGGTCGGGATGCGGTGCGGGAAGATGGCGGCGGCGGCCCCCTCCGCACCTGCAGTCGGGGCGGCCGGCGGATGGGGGGGCGTGCGGGGGCGGTGCCAGCGGCTGGTGTGCTGGGGGCC
>VXAB01005970.1:132110-340324 GCA_013399175.1 Odontophorus gujanensis | reverse complement strand
TTGGGGGGGGGGGGGGGGGAAATGAAGGTCGTGTTACTATAGTGACTAACTCTTCAGCCTTTCTGTAGACATAAATTCTAGACTCCTGTATCTTCCCATTTCAAGAAGCTGCAGCAACAATGCTGGCTGTGATGTGTTGAAAATCACCTAGAAGTACTGCAAATTCAGGCTACACCATACATCTCTTGAGTATATTTTTCCCCTCAGTGGAGCTGTTTGTCCTTGTCACTTCCTGTCACATGATGACAGTTTCACGCAGAAGGTGTTGAGATTGAGATTCTGCCATGCAGGATACCCAGCTCTTCCCTGTTCCCAGCCAGGCTGAGGTAAAACCACATCCTAACGCCATCCATGTAAAGAACACCACATTCTCCAGTGACAGAGAGTGAAAGGGAAAATTACAGAAACCTGAGAAGAAATTCAGCTTTTTTTTTTTTTTTCTAGTATCATATTGTTCTTTCAGTTAACGGCGTCCCTAGTTTATATTCATTATCTAATATTTGGTATAATGGAAGTAGCTAAACTAACTTTCAAATAATTGGTAATTAAATTTGATTGTGCTAGCTCTTGATCCTGCCCTTGACGAGTGTCTCTTAATATTTCTGGAAGCATTCAGCATTACATCTATACCAAATTAGAAATAATTTTATTTTTGTCTTGCTTCAATGATTAGTTAAAAAATGACATATATTAAATTAACGGTCTTAGGATCAATGAGTTATTTGCTGTAATACCTTGTACTTGCTGCTAATCCATCTTTATGAAAACGAATGTTTCTTTTTACGTCTCTACAGGTACTTACTTAACTTGAAATTTGCTGATGTGTCTTTGGTTTTAAAAATTATTTCAGTTTCATCTGTCATACTCAGACAAAGAATCCCTAGAAAGGGAGCCAAGAGGTGAATCCCAGCAGGAAGTCTTACGACGAGCAGCCAAGGATCTTCCCATCTATACACGGACGATGTCTGGAGGTAAATAGGTGTTCAGGAGACCACAAAAGGCAGGTGTCATGATCTGCTTGGCTGCCTGAACTAATTAAAAAGGATTTGGTTGGTAGGGAAGAACTTCTTTTCATAGTTCATAAGCAACACGACCTAATAACTTTAACGTAACTCTATTCAGTTGTGTTCATTCAGTACAAAGAGTGTTAGAAAGTAAATTGCTGTGTATGATTTCTCATTTTACAGGGGACTGTCAGGGCCTTGCTAAATGTTTGGAAACTGAAGTTAATTAATAGCTTGTAATACTAGAAAACTGCAGGTGAATCTGTACTAGTTCAAACTACATTGATTTAATTTCTTTGTTCATAAGTTAAAAAATAATAATAACGAATTAATCATTAGCTGTGTGTGGTATGTAATTAGATCACAGAAAGAAACCGTTTCTGTTTTACTTGCTGGCTGTTCAGCTGCAAGAACAAATTATATTGTAAATTTATGAATGTTTGAGCTTAATGATACTGTAAGTTTGTGAATGTTTGTTAGCCGAGCAAATGTGGAAGATAATTTCATAGAATAAATTTAAGTTGTTAGAATAATAGCTTAAAATGGCTTTTTTTGGTTGGGCAGTCTGGAAAGATTTTATGACTGGTTCTAGAGAGTGTGTTATGAGTTTTGCTGGTTGATTTGTAGCATGCACTTGAGGTTTTTAAAAAACAAACAAACCCTGATGGGCAAAGTTAAGAGATTGCAACAATGGTATTTTAGCTTTGCTCTGCTAGATTCAACACTGCAGTACCTTACGGATGCTTCAGAGTTTGCAAATTCTTCTGATCTCACTGCAGCACTTTTCTGAGACCACAGCTCAGCAGAGCTCTCAGGAAACAAAATGTATATCTGTAGATTAAGATCTAATCTTGCAACTTTTTTCTTTAGCAATCAGATACTGTGACAGATGCCATCTCGTAAAGCCAGATCGTTGCCATCACTGTTCTGTGTGCGACAAGTAAGAAAATATTTTAAATGAGTAGCTTTCCTGAATAAATGCTTTTTTTCTTGATGCAGGATTTCACATGCAGTAGCTTTTGATTTTTATTCTCAGATTTTACAGACTTAATATTTCAACAGACGAATTTTTTTTTATCTTAATTTTTTAATTTTCAGGTTTATTTTTGTGTTATTACTGGGGAAGCTTGTAATCTTCTTGATGCCAAATTGGATTATGTGGACTTACACACCATTTAATTAATAGATGACAGTTATTAATAAAGACCTTTCCTTAGGATGAAAAATCTGCTTTTTCTGTTAAAATCTGAATAAGACCACTACCCATCTCAATCTAATCATGGTGTCACTTACATCTTACTTGAAGTAATAAACTTAACATCCTAGTTTTTATTGGGTAACTTGAAGGCTGTTTCTATTTAAAGCAGGAAACAACCAAGCAGCCCCCATTTCTATCTGAAGTAGTAGTATAAAGTTTTTGTTCATAAAATGTGGAAGGAAGCCCACCTCTGTATTTTCTACAGTCTTATTACTTTCATTGTCAGCTTTCATCCTTCTTACCTTTCTCCTGTTAGCTTCAATGTCTGTGGGCTTCTCTGCTCTTGTGCACAATTATTCAAATGTCTAAATTGAGAACGGTCTTCTACGAAGACTAATTTTTGTTGTCCTATGGCAATTCCAAATACTTTTCAGCTGCTTATGTATCAGACTTACCATTTTGCAGGGGAACTGAAAGAGTCCATGACTGAAGGCAGAAAGAGGATCTTGGTTGTACTGTGTGTGGTGGTGATTGCAGTGTAAGAAAGGAACAGCCTCATATCTAAGCAGAAGAAAGTGTTTTCCCATGAAATGCCATTAGTTAATAATTTTTGCAGAATACCTTAATTTCATCCTTTAAATTTCAGTGGCTTCAGTTGTCTGATTTATTTTTTGTACATGTTTTATAAATGGAGAGTGATAAAGTGCAAAAATATTTTGGATGTTTCATACATTATAAGTTCTTAAAATACATATGTGTATGTATTTTTATTTAAATATTTGGAAATATCTTTATTTGCATCATTAAGTCTGTAATAATTGAATAAGCCTGGTTCCTAAATCTTTGTCAGAGAAATGTATTCAGATAGGGGAACAAATCTTAAAGCTGACATTGTAGACAGCATGTTCTTGCATCACTAAGCTCTTGAAAAAACAAGTAAACTGTATTATGTGAAATTTTAAGTCTTCTTTGCTTAGCAGACTAGGTAACTAATAATATGTATATGTAATCATGATCTCTACTTAAATCGTTTAATTCTGATGAGTAACTGTGTTTCTGACTTTTCTCCTTTTTTTTTTTTAATATTTCAAAATCTGTTGTTTTGGTGGTGAATTTCTTATTAATTTAAGATGCATTTTGAAAATGGACCATCATTGTCCTTGGTGAGTGTACTACATGTTCTTTCTTTTTAAAATTTGTTAAAATAAACTTCTAGGTATTGTAGGTGGTGTTTCACCATTCCTAGAGTTGGGTACTGACATGAAATTACTAGTCTCACAAAACAGTTGGAATTATTTTATATCTCCTTTTGCCTATTTATGAGTTGTGAAAAAGAATTTTATTTCTGAAGTTAGGGTGAGGAAGACTTATGGTAAGAAAGAAAAATTCCTTTTAGAATTTCATCTTTTTTTCCATGCATTTTGAGTATTGTTGTGGATTTCACTAAATGATGAAATATTACCCTAGGTTGAAAACCAAGGGGAAGTGCTGTGCTCTCCTCCCCTTACCAAAGTCACGTTTGCTCTGTGAAGTAGAGCTCCTAGGACAGCTTACGTGAGCTTCCTGGAAACATCTTGCTAGCTCGTCAGTTTTAAGGGTTCTTTGTTTTCTTGCTATCTTTTCCCTTCTTTTTCCCTTACACTCTTCCCCCTTTTGCAGCATACTGGCCTTGAAACCAGTGGATGGGGATATGGAATTAATTTGCTTCACTTTGACAGGCATCTCACAGAAATTATTAGAGACAAATATTAGAAAGCTGCAAGTTGAAAAGACTTTTATTTAAAAAACCCATCTTTAGACATTCTTTGGAGGACCTCTTTGACCAACAAAAGTAAGGGTACAAATCAGTATAGTGGATAGATAAACTTTTTTTCAAGTTTTTTGGTGAGGAGAAGTGGGAAAGAACCCATGTGATGCTTAGGGGAGCAGGGAAACAGTAATGGGAATTAGTGTTTGAATATTCTAGTAGGAGTAGGATTTCTGGAGAGGACAGGTAAAAACAACCTTGGGAAAGTAAGGGGAAGCATTTGGAAGGAGAGATAGTGAGATGACAGTCATGTTCTTGCCCCAGATCAGCCATTTCTCAATTTTTGGGAGGCTTCATTTTGTCCTACACTCCTGTGCTAAAGAAGATGTTGTAATAAGTGGAGAGGATGCTAATTTGCCTTCTAGCTACTCTAAAATATTTAAGAGATGCAGAAATAAAATCATTAATGATTTCTGAAAGCTACTACTACCCATGTTACAGATGGAGCTGTAGATAGAAATGGTGATGTCTTGAAGCATCACCAGAAGATACAACTTAATATATAACAATTCTAATGCTAACAAGGTGCGTTATGAACTATTTGGAAATCATGAGAAACATGCCTCCTTTTGTCCTTTGAATTTGAGAATCATAGAATCACTCAGGTTGGAAAAGACCTGAATGATCATCAAGTCCTACCACAGCCCAACCATTCTACCCTAACTACGACGACCCTCTGCTAAATTATGTTCCTAAGTACCACATTCAAGTGGTTTTTAAACACATCCAGGGGTGGTGACTCAACCACCTCCCTGGGGAGCCTATTCCAGTGCTTAACAACCCTTTCTGTAAAGAAGTGTTTCCTGATATCCAACCTAAAATTACCCTGGCACAACTTAAGGCCATTTCCCTTTGTCCTGTCACCAGTGAGAAGGGACCAACTCCGCTCTTGCTGTAAGCAACATTCAGATATTGGAAGAGAGCAATAATGTCTCCCCTCAGCCTCCTTTTCCCCAGACTAAACAGTCCCAGAGGAGAGTTTACTAATCCTTAATTCTGTGATTCTTTTTGTTAACTGAGTTGCCTTGTAAATTATTTATTTACCTGTTGTTTCTAGTAAAATAACTCCTGAGTTAGAAAGGATCTGTTTTCTACTTTACTTCAAAAAGAAGCATTTTCAATGTTATCTATGATCCAAATTGAACCTAGAATGTTCTTTTGAATAAATATTTAACTGTAATAGAACATGCTTATTTAGCATCTTGTCTGTGTGCTATCAGTTTTACCCATCCTCAAAATGTTAGTCTTCATATTTAACAACTATTCTTGGTTTTTATTATTTGATACTGCATATGCAACTAGAACAGTTTCATAAAGCTTGATGTTTACTTTCTTGTTAATCTTTTGAAGCAATATTTTCTTCCTGTAATAACTCCTCAGTCTGGGGCTTTGTCAAAACTTAGAAGCAGGATGATTAATGAAAGTTTATTTTAATGTGAAAAAGAACGATGAGAGAAATCTTTGATTCAAGAAATGCTGTCTTCGCTGAGTCACATTTCACATGATAGTTCTTTTCTCATGGTAAAAAGTGTCATAAATACTGCCATAAAAAATGCCATGAGAGTAAACTGTTATCACAGAAACCTTGAATCTGAATAGCTTGCAGTTCATCACAGAATTGCAAACTTTGGCATATAATGAAAAAAAACAATTCACTAGGGAGAATTGTGAATTTGTTTTCCAATAAGAATCATGATGTGCTTAGAAATGTCTTTTTTTTTTTTATTAGAACAATATCTTGTGATTCCTACTGATTTGTCATTGATACAGATTTTTAGCTGTTTTTTTCTGTTCAAATGGTGGTACCAAATTTAATGTTTACCCAATTTACCCAAGATGGCATGTTTTGTTAAAATAAACGAACAATAAAACCCCACCTGTTAACCCAATGGATTGGTACCAGTGGTGTACAGGGAAAGGTCATTTGATGTTTTAAGATTTTGCTCTGTTCTAATTACTGCTTATCTTGCTGTTAGCTTCACCATCTCCCTAAATAAGAGAATAGTTGCAGTAACCTCTCGAGGCAGCTGAAGCTGAGCCTCTCAAAGCATTTTTTTTTCATTATTTTTTTTCCCAGAATTATTTTTCAATATCGATACTTTTGTGGCTGTAGTTTCCTCTTAATTATCTAATATCCCTGATAGTTAAGGAAGGAATGTGAAATTTTATTTATTTAACTCTCAGAAGAATTCTGTCAAATTTAGCACTGCAGTGATAGGTTTTGTTAGCTTCTTCATGCAGCCAAATAACAGAAAAAGGGAGCTGTTTACCAATAAATTCTCCATGGGCACCCATTCAGTGTTTTTCATTAGATGGATGTTATATCACTGTGTTTGATAGAGCTGTAAAATTCATAATACTTAGCAGATTCCCATTAAGGGCAATATATTACAATACTAAATGGGCCCTCAACATGTCTCTTTGAAAACATATATGAGTAGCTCATCATCATCTATAAATCCTTTAAAAATGGGAAGCAGGTAAACAAGCCTGTAGAAGGACAAAATGAGATTTACATTAATATTTGGATGTGTAAATGTTCTTAATCTCTCCTATTTGCTGTTGTGTTGTCTCTGCTCTTTATTCAACAATAGCATTCTCCTTATTGTTTTATGTAAGTGTAACGGTAAAACATGGTTACCTAAACATTCCTATAAACTAGAAAAAATAACTGTGATTCATATTTAAATTAGATGTGCTAGGAACAGATTTCATAGAGTAAGATGAAATTGTGTTTCAGTAACCTGTTGAAAGCTGTACTACATTGTAGAGTTCCTTAAAGTATTTATTATTATTGTTGTTGTTGTTGTTGTTCTTTGATTAGAAATACTACACTAATCCAGAAGTTAAAGCTAAAACATGTTTCAGTAGCTTGAGGCACTGCAGATAGGAAGCAAATCTGAGTCTACAGAGTAATATTACATTCTATGAAGTAAATAAGTTTAATCTTAAATTGGAGGAAAGCAAAGCAAATAACTATCTTTACATTCCATTTTCATTTTTACTTTTTTGTTATCAGGGTGAACAACTGTGTTGGATTCTCCAATTACAAATTCTTTCTTCTCTTCTTGGCTTACTCTCTACTGTATTGTCTTTTCATTGCTGCAACAGATTTACAATATTTTATCAAGTTCTGGACAGTAAGTACTCTAACTATGCTGTAAGAGAATGTAGCTACTACTGTGCTAGAATTAGACTTGAGTTTTATATTGTAACCTAATATCTTTTAATATGAAGTACAATCTCTTGTGTATCCTATTTTATGAAATTTCTCTTATTCCTGGCTTATTTTGAAGTTGCATACAACAGCAACCATTTAGCAACTATTTTGCAAGAGAACTGATATTTTGGAAAAGTTGTGTTAACAGATTCTAATGTCATGCTATGAAAAAGCTTCAGGAAGAAATTTTCTTTTAGATGAATTATGACTATCTAGGTTCACTACTCAGGATATTACCTCCTTAGGTTTGCGGTTTTGATGCTATAATATAAACAACTAATTAAACAAGATCATTTTTGAAAGATAATGTTTCCCTAAAATACACTTGGAAGTTCAGATCCATATGTGATGTTCTTGTGTCGGTGTTTATACTAGCTCAAGAAAGGGCCAGTTTCTTTAGCTTACGTGCTGTCAAAAACCAAATTGCGTATCTGTCTGTGCGTAGAAAGTGCATCATTTATTTACTCAGGCTCTTGTTGCATGATATGCTTCCGTCTCAATTGAATTGGATTTGGGTGAATAGAAGATTATTAATAATCAAATTAAACAGCTATTTCCTCATTTCTAAAAGCATAATTTTTTTTATTTTTAGAATGGCCTTCCTGATACTCAAGCCAAGTTCCACATCATGTTTTTATTCTTTGCTGCTGCTATGTTTTCTGTCAGTCTGTCTTCTCTCTTTGGGTACCACTGTTGGCTTGTCAGCAAGAATAAGTCAACTTTAGGTAAGCTTAATGCTTCTATGTTTGGCCGCAAAAAATAATGAACAGATGGCTATTATATCAGAACAGGTTTTAAGGCACTGCTTCTACATTTAGTTGTAAGTAAACTCAGATATGTGAATGACAGCTTAACAGTTACATGCTCTGTCCACCACACAGTTGTAGATGTGTGGGAAGGGCTGCGTTATGGGTTAATTTTAAAAGCTTCAGAGATGATGCCTGTGTCTCTGCTGTGGGACTATTTAGAACTGTGTCAAATGTTGTAATTAAACCAATATTTCCCACCACCCTGATGTGTGGTTGTCAAGTCCTTTACTGTGTCATGGATTGCAATAATAATACCAATTCACTGAAGTTTTTAGACCGCTCAATGTTTTCCTGTTGATACAAGCTGAACGAGGATAACTCTTTTGAATTTTCTTTCTCCAGTTTTCTTGAGATTTACTTGTAGAAGATTAGAGGAAAATTTTGAAGATATATTATTTGGAGGAAAGCTTGTTTACTTCAAGACTTGTGTAGGGTTTGTGGGTTTCCTCTGCATTCTGTATGACTTAATGCCCCTTACCCTTGTCTAGGGATGCGCTGTGGGAGCACAATTTCCCTTGTGGATCCAGAGTAGTCTGTGTGAACTGTGCTGTCAGCACTGCAGGACATTCTTTATATAGCCTGCTATATATATAGCCAATTAGGGGAATTAAATGGCTATCAGTCAACATGTGGAAGGTGAAGGAATTTTCTGCCTCAGGCACCCTGCAACACTTGAGGCTATATTTAGCTCTCTTCCCCTGAAATTTAGAGTGGACATGCATGGGGAGTGATCTGGGAATATAAGTAAAATGCTTTCTTTATGCAGCTGTAAAAACATACAAAACTTTTGTACCCCAGAGTATAAAAAAGCTGGTAACATAGGGTAAGCTTGATTTCTTTTCCATTGCTCTTAGACCCTTTGTTCAACCTAGTTCTTTTCCCTAAATGCTGTGGTGTATCCACGTGTCAAAACCTTCATGTAACACTTCACACCATTAGAAGCAGGTTCCTCGCTCTTTCTCATCTTGGGTCAGGGAGGAGGCTGGCAGGACACTTTCACCCATCCCTGCATGCACAGCAGTGTGTAACAGTGACTGTAGATTCCATGAGCCAGCTGGGTCATTTGAGCAGCACAGCCATTCCTCTTGGCTGGACATGTAATCGTGTGAAAATTGGTGTGAAACTTGAATGTGCTATCTTGTGAAGAAATCTAATGAATTTTTGCTTTATCTTTAAGAGGTATTCAGAGCACCCATATTTCATCACAGAACAGACAAGAATGGTTTTAGCTTGGGCTTCAGCAAAAACTTAAGGCAGGTGTTTGGGGATGAGAAGAAATACTGGCTGCTGCCTGTGTTTTCAAGGTAAGCTCATTTGTTGAAACTGTTCAATGGTCATGACCTACAGGGTGTGGTCTTTGGTTTTTGTTCATTTAATTTTCTGAAATTAGATATGGTAATATTTGTTTTAGGGGGAAAAATGTTCTTCAAGGAATTTTTTGTAAGCACAAGACTAATTTTGATTTTATTTTTTTATTTTTTTTATTTTTTCCCCCAGCCTAGGGGATGGTTGCTCCTTCCCAACTTGCCTTGTTAATCAAGATCCTGAGCAAGCCTCCACACCTGGTGGTCTTAATTCAACGTGCAAAAAGTAATCTGCTTTTTGTTACTAGTTTCAAGTACTTGGTATTCTGTTTCGAGCCAGTGCATGTATAAATTGAATCATGTTTTATGTTTAGATTTCCCTATTAAGAAGTACAAGTCAAATTTAAAACAGCCAAGTTGTAATTCAGCTAAGCCTTGTGAGACTTGTATTTAAATTTATGTAAATAAGAGTTTTTTTCCCTCTATATGTATGTCCACCCTGTAACTGTCTCATTTCAGTGGCATCCCACAATGTGTGTTTTCCATGCCTGCCTCATTAGTGTCAGTATGTTCTGTTCTGTGTGTGGGCAGTTAGTTGGTCTGCCTGATGGTATTGCCATGCAAGGCTTTTGGGGATGGCCAGCTTTTTTGTATCTGTTGAAAGTTGGTTTGTGTACTGGAACCCAGATCTCAACATTTTTGTATGACAGGTAACCCTAAAGTAGGGGGTGGGAAGGAAACCATGTTTGCAATTCATGTGTTCTGTTACTGCTGATAATCAGAAACATAATCTTTATCTTTCATAGCCATGACATCCCTAAAGTATGAAAAGTATGCAGATGTTCTTGAAACCAAATGAAAATTTCACAATAGCTTAGTAAATTACATTGCAACTTTTTAGAAATGTTTACATGATGAAGAGTGATAAGGATGGTAGGTATGAAAACATTGACTAAAAGGGGCTAACAGAATCATATTGACAGTCGTTTATTCATAAAACAATATGTTGCATTTCAGCTAGCTGTGCATTGACAGACAAGAAATGACATCCAGCTGGAGAATGTTTTAAATCTTTCCCCAGTGACCGTGTCAGGGAGAAGGGAACCATAGCTTAAATTAGGAGAGAGATTCTGGAGGTGTTCTCTCTACTGTTATTGTGGCAGGTTTGCAGTAGTGGGAGAGAATATGGAGAGAGTGCATTTGGGACTAATGTGTATAAATATATATTGTCTGTCAAAGAAAAAATTTTAAAGTTTCCCTGTTCTGAGATTACACTTGTACCTGTGACAATATATGTATTGATAGAAGGTGAGTGATTCATCAGAAAATAAGCACTGTAAGGGAAGTAAAATACCACATATAACAGACTGTTTGAAATGTCTGTTAAGGAAATGGAGTTTTACAGCAGTGTTCTTTTTAATGACATTACAGTGAGAACCACCTGTTCCCTGCAAAGCCGCTACGCGACTCCCAGAGCCACCTCCTTACTGATACGCATTCCTGGTCAGACATCGGTGCAAAGGTCGAAAGGGGCAAAGTTGGTAAGGAACTGTTGTATGCTGCAGTGATTCGCTCCATAATAAACTTTTGTCGGATACGGTGTAAAAATGACCATGGTCACTCTGTTTTGACTAACTAAATTTCTTATAACTATACCACTAAGCTTATTTTCAACGTGTTTGTTGAAATTTGGGTATTTCAAGCTGCTGTGCCTTTTCGTGGCCCATTAAACCTTTCATGCCTGTTAAACATGACATACTGACAGCACCTAGTGGGTACCAGTCAACACCATTAGGCTGGGAATTCTTTTGGGGACAAACTTCTTATATGTGAATATGATGATGCCTTGTTGCAAAAGCCATGTAAATAAAAAGTTCTTTGTTTTCTTAAAGGTATGAGCAATCCTGCATTAACCATGGAGAATGAAACCTAGCTTCCCTAAGAAGAAACAACTGAATATTTTAGGAAAGGTATGTTGACATTCTGTCCATTTAATTTTCTGTTCCATGATTCCTGACCACTTGAAGAATGCACAGAAGTTCCTAAAATAATTCCTGTGCATTTACTTTTCCTCTCAGTTTGTTTTAACATGAGGCACATGAATTCATGGTTTTAAACTAAACCTGGGTCATGCTCACAAAATACTGTTTCATCATTACACTCACTGTTTTTAGGTGGTATTCCAAAATGTTTTGATTCCCTTTCTCTAGGTAGCTAATGACATTTTGATTATTTGAGCTGCTCAGGAAATCTTTCTAAAGCTAGGTTTAAAACTGAAGTTACTTCTTAACACTGAACACAACCGATTATAGCTTGCTCTGCTAAGCAGGCAAAGTTCTATTAGACGATGAAGGAAA
Organism: Odontophorus gujanensis; assembly: GCA_013399175.1. Lineage (NCBI taxonomy): Eukaryota > Metazoa > Chordata > Aves > Galliformes > Odontophoridae > Odontophorus > Odontophorus gujanensis. Next base: position 328,625 of record VXAB01005970.1, on the reverse strand, counting down.
AATAGATCTGTTCTAATATGTAAGACTATTAGCAGGCTGTTCAATGCTAAGTACAGAGCTGCATCCTAATTCATAATTTAAAAGCAATGCCAACTTTAGATAAATGGTTGTGAAAAAAATTGTTTCTTGCATTAGTATCTTCTAACATAAGAAGCTGGTTTGAGAAGCAGCTAGCAGATGACACGAAGCTGTGTGACACAGCTGACAAGCTAGAGGGAAGTGATGCCATCCAGAGAGACGTGGAAAGGCTTGAGAGGTGGGCCCATGCCAATCTCTTGAAGTTCAACAAGGCCAAGCACAAGGTCTTGCACTTGGGTCAGGGCAATCCCAAGCACAAATACAGCCTGGGCAGGGAATGGCTTGAGAGCAGCCCTGAGAAGGTTTCGGGAGTCCTGGTTGATGAAAGACTCAACGTGAGCTGGCAATGTGCGCTTGTAGCCTGGAAGGCCAGCTGTATCCCAGATTGCATCACGAGAAGCATGACCAGCAGGTTGAGGGACGTGATTTTGCCCTTCTGCTCTTGTGAGACTCCATCTAGAGTACTGTGTCCAGTCCTGGGGCCCCCAGCATAAGAAGGATGTTGAGCTGTTTGAGCAGATCCAGAAAGCTATGAAGATTATCAGAAGACTGGAGCAACTCCCCTACAAGGACAGGCTGAGAGCTGGAGCTCTTCAGCCTGGAGAAGGCTCCAAGGAGACCTTATAGTGGCCTTCCAGTTCTGAAGGGGACCTACAGGAAAGGTGGGAAGGTCCTTTTCATAAGGACATGTAGTGACAGGACAAGGAGAAATGGCTTCGAACTGTAGATTTAGACAAGATATTAAGAAGAAATTCCTTACTATGAAGGTGCTGAGACACTGGAAGAGGTTGCCCAGCAAGGTTGTAGATACCTCCTCCCTGGAAGCATTCAAGGCCAGGCTGGGTGGGGCTTTGAGCAACCTGCTCTAGTGGGAGGTGTCCCTGCCTGCAGCAAGGGGGTTGTAACAAGATGATCTTAAAAGGTCCCTTCCAACCCAAACCATTCTTGCTTGGAGATGATATCCCAAATAAACTGGCAAGATTTATTGCAATAACTTAATTTTTTTAAACGTTTTTCAATTCTAATGATGTATTTTGTGTTTTACATTCTGTTCCAGTTCAAGAAAAAGCTGTTGGTGGAAGGAAGATGGATTCTTCCAAAATCAGCTCTATTGGCCAGCTGCTCCTGTCTGCTCCTGTGTGGATGTGCTCAGAAAACAAACTGACAGATGATTAGCTGTCTCCATGTCACCGCTTGAAACATAAAACAAAACATGCTATTTTGAATCACATAAAGAATGTTTCAACTTAAAATTACTAGTTTTGAATGATGAAGGATGATTCTGAGTACTATGGGGGGGGAAACAGTCTTGAGTTTACTATTGTAAAAATTCTGTGGCTGGTACTACTTCAATATTCAGCACAAAAAAAAAAAAAAGTGACCTCCTTTGGTACCTGCCTAGATTCTTGCCCTGGTTTTGAAAGTTCAGCTGTTAATTCAAACCACTGTAAGAATTTGACTTACTTAAAAAATCAAATGTTTGTACTGCTAGCTTGATAAAGTCGGAGAATAATCAGTGCTGATTATGGACAATTCAGTTGCTTGGTGGACCGCATTTTCTTTTGCGCGCTTGATATGCAGTTTTTTGAAGATAAAGAAACCCAAGTGAAGTGTCAGACTGTCCCTGGAACTGTTTTGGAAAACATTATTGCAAAGATTCCCTTTTACATAACTTGAGAAGTTGTAGAGGGGGAAAAATCTCCTTTGATAACTGAATACTACTGAGTCTCTGGTGAGTGAGTGATTAAAAGGCCCACATTCAGAAGGGTAACATGTAAGTGAAGCTGGTACACTAGGGATTTTTATGAAAGCTGCACAGGACAATCCTATGAAATGGGGATTTTATTCTCCCATTTAGAGCCTTCATCTCTTTAAGAAAAGGAAGGCTGGCACCTCACTTGAACCAGAAGTCATTTTGTTTTTGTTATCGATGTTGTTTTTATTTTTTAAAAACAAATCTGTGTTCCTGATGGCCGCTGTCTTTCAAAATCTTACTTTTTAACTGGTAGTTGTCTCAGATATTTTTTACCTGTTCTTTAAGACACTGCACTTCTGACTGCATAAATTAATATAATCTACAATCAAGGAGACATTGTTTTAACTTACAATATTTGCAGTTATGGGACATAGGACAGTTGACTAGTACCAAAAGGCTAGACTGCTGCACATAGGAAGCTCCCTCCAATAAGCTGGAGATAGACAGCAGCTTTCTTAATATCTGAGTAAACCAGACAGATAATGAAAAATACGATGCTTTACTGACTGCAAAGTCAAGGAAGTTTCTGCAACACAAATCTAATTGTCTTGTGCCTTTTGTATACACCACATTTATGGTATCAGTGTTTACATTTAAATGCTAAGTATTTGTTGTTCTGAAAATAACAAGAAGGAACTTAGTTATGCTTTTCAGATAGGATCACAGTGTAAAGATTCAAGCTGTTTGTTTGAAGAAGAGCAAGCCCGTTTAGAATACTGGTAGCAAGAGCAAGTGATGGATCTCTGAAAGGAAAAATCATTAACTCTTCTACAGGCAGGTAACTCTCTTTTGTTTTTCCTGGGATTACAACTTAAGTGATTAGTGTTGGAGCACAAATGTGGCTTTCTGTTTTGTTTTTTTCTTGTGAGGAAAAACACAATGTGTAGTTGTTGTTTTTTTTCTCTCAAAACATTAGCAACCTGAAACCACGTGATTCTTGCCAGAAGTGCCAGAGTAGAGATCCATTGCTTTTTTTAAAGCTAGCATGAAGGTAGCACATGGTTTACGTGATGACTGCAGACATCCTAGTAACCAAAAGTTTTCCACAGCTATTTATTCAGTGCTGTCTTATCAGCTTAGTTTGTATTAGTTTTTTGTTTAAGGTGTCAAGGGGTAAAGGGAAGAGGGAAAAATATATATTTTTGACACTTCCAAGTTCTCTGGCTGCATAGCCTCAGGTTTTTTTTATGCAGTTAGTGTGATTTGTTGTGGAGCATGCATTTGAAAAAGTAAAAAGTAAAAATTCAGCTTTAATGTAACCTGCTCCATATTTTTACATAAAAGACAAATACAGCTTTCTTCCCAGCAAAATTCATAATGGGAATAGCTGTAATGCAGGTGGCAGACTGGCTCTGTGGCACGAAGGCAGTCAGCTTCCCTGACTGCGTCCAGGGCTCTGCAGTGTCTCAGGCTATGAACTGATGTAGAGAAAGGACAGGGATCAGGAGCTGCCCAAGTGTCTCAGTAGTCACATTTAGAAAGCACAATAGCCCTAAATAGTGTTCAGTTTTGATGTCACTGTTGGCTGTCCCTCTAGGAGTAAAGTGAGGGAGAACATGAAGCTAAGGAACAAACTGATGAAGGGAGAGGAAGGAAAGACGAGAGATGAAGGTCATTCAGTTAAGGTCAGCAGATCTGAGCCAGAGGGCCACGGCTATACCTGATCACAGTCTGGTGTGCACTGTGTGTGCCCCTGAACACCAATGGCAGCTGGGGTGAGAGCAAGCTCAATGTGCTCCAAGGTGTAGTTTCTGATTCTACTATATTTTTGGCTTTAAGTGCCCCAACAACTGATATAGTATAGAGAGAAATGGAAATAGTCATCCTGACATATCATCATTGAGCACTAATGCTATTCCAATGCATGTGGGAGAACCTGTGAACAGGTAATACAAGTAAGAACACAATGTTGTTTGTCCGTTTCCAGTGATTCTCCTGTTCTTTACACTGTTATTGCTAGGCACTTTACTATAGTCTTGTAGGTGACTTCTGTGTTTTTTTTTAAAGACTGCTTTATACCTACTGTACAGTTAATCAACTTTTTTGCTAAAAAAAAAAAAAAAAAAAAGCCCTGATATATGTCTAGAAATAACAACCCTACATTTCGGACTTCTTTGGAAGTTAGATGAGTTTGACACTCATCTAATGAGCCTGAGTCCCTCAAGACTGCAGAGTTTATTTTGTATACATGTAAGCAGTCATATGAATCACTAGTCACCCCCACATGCTTAACAAGCTTCCATAATTTGTGTTAGAACAAATCCACTACATCTCTACACCAGAAGTGGCCCACAAATATTCTTTATCAGGTGATGTACTGGTGGTACAATGGTCAAAGTCTTCTCGGAGAGCTATTTTTACTAAGACTGACCATCTAGATGTTCCTTCAATTGAGCAATTAAACAGACAAAGTTCCTGTTGTGAACTAAAGCACAGACTGAAAGTTCAGCAGTTTGAACTAATGAAGCCCTGGTAATTATTCCCAACACTGTACTTAAAATCATGGTATTTAAAAGTAAGGCTTTAGCAGGGGTGGAAGAAGAAAGACTGTTTTAGTGCATGGTATTCTACAGCTGTTGTTAGTACCACGGCTGGACTAAACATTTTCACCTTGATTCAGTTGACTGGTGTGTTGGATGTAGTGGGAAATTAATTTCCACATATTTTCAATGTAGAACTTTGCCACTTGTTAATGTACTGCTCATATAAATAAATGTTTCATGTTCAGCAAATCACATATGTACTGGTCATTCATATCCTACTTTCAGTTTCACCAGTCATCACTTGTACTACAGCTTAATTAATGTAGTTACTGTAATTGCCCTCTTCACTCCACAGGAACAGTTATGTGAAGTAGAGGCTGCAATGAGCCTGGTCCTGCTCAGCCATGGCCTGGATCATGCCCTCGGACCTCTTCCCCTCTTTCTACAGATGCTGGGGGTTTTTGGTGAAATCCTTGTACAGAATTACCAAACACTGTAACAGAACTTCTCACTCAGAACAAGATTAGAGAACACTGTTGTATGGGTGATGGGGTGTCACTGTTGCCAGATATAGCTTTTTCAGTAGTTAGGTGGTAAGAGGACAGGAAAAGCAGCAGCCTTCTGGGGTGAAATTTAAAGCAAATAGCATATGACTTAACCCAAGAAAGCCTTGTTTGTTTGTCCTTTGCTGTTCAATTTTCCCCTTTTTTTGGTCATTCATTCTAGATAGATAATCCTTCGGTTTCTCAGACTTTTCCTAATGGCACCTGTTCCTGACATAGAGTAACTCAGGCATCCTGCCCCTCTAGTTCTCAGTACTTGGAGCAACGAGTACAAGCTTTTGCCTAGATCCTCAGATTGAAATCTTCTCAAGCAGATGGGCCCAACACTTTGCAGCAGCAGTTCAGCGAACACACAGGGTAAGCCACAACCCCATTCCCACCTTCCTCCATCTTCACAGCCGTAACTGATTGCCATATCTGAAACAGACCCAGCACCTCCTGACAGTCACTATTTTGGGAAGCCTTTTTTCCCTTCTCAGTTCATTTAAGAAGTCCCAGTTATCAGTTATAATTACACAAACTGTGTTACACCCTGTTATTTTCCCCATATTAATAGATATTAAACCAGTCACTATTTCAAGCAGGCAAGCACAAAACAAGGTCAGAAGCTGAGTGATGGTACAGGCACATTAGCAAATAATCTCTGCATAACATACTACCACAGGTATTGCTGTGCTTCAGAGCATGCAGAAAGACAACCATGAAGAAAAACAAGGAACTTGCAAAGTTCATCTATTATATAATGAAAGATAAATAAAAGATACTGACAGCAATGTAATGTCTTCAAAAACAAAACAACAACAACAAAAAAAACAAACCAGTGAACTGTTCCAGATGGTAAGGTGATAAATGCAACCACAGCTCAGAACTGTATCCAAAAAAAGGTACAGTATGTTCTGTGTAATGCCACTCGACCCTCACAGTTCAGCTGTTGCTGATTTCCAATTCCCACAGAAGGAAAGGCCTCTCCTCCCCTCCATCTACTTTCCTTGCTGTATTGTCAGTTAGCTGAGGCATTTCATGAGAGCAGGAGAAAGCTCGCTCAGGCAAGAGAATTCTCCCACTTGAGCAGAGGCAAAGAAAATCTCATCTGTGCTGGCAGGAAACGAACAAAAGAAGTCTCTGTCAAAAATCAAGTTCAGCATCAGAAAGCACATTATATTCCCAACCTGAGATGTAAAACAATGGAGGAGAATCATCCTCATTTCTCTACCACAACTACTCAGGTGAGAGGGAAGACAACACCTAAAACAAGCTCCTGTAAACCAGCTATAATACATTCAGGATGAGGAATGCCAGTAAAACAACTTATGTTATGACTGGGGAAGTATCCCCAGACAATTTGTGTTTTAATAAAACCTGATTTTGATGTAGAATTAGAACAAAATCTCACAAATAATCTACAATCTATATATCCCACAATTGTTACTGGATGCTTTTGGCTCCCTTTGCATCACCGACACGTCACAGTTAAGTAAAAAGCTTGAGAGCTCTACTTAGTTTATTCGCATGTAAAATAATAACCTCACAATTTATGGAGTTACAATTGTGAGTTCAGTGCGGTTTAAGGAATTAACAGTATGGGAATGTTAAATAGCTGGTGTTTACTGAGAAGTTCTAAGAAATGACTGACTGTGGAATTATTTTCTTCCTTTCACTGTGTCCAACCAGCTTAGACAAGTTAAGAAACCAGGTGGAAGTTCAAAAAGGAGATCTGGAAATGTACTTTTCTCAAGTGAAAACAACATGTGGCAAAATGGAAAAAGAACAGCTAAAAAGCATATCAGCAAAACAAAATGATTTAGCTTTGGAAGCCTAATGCAGGCCTCAAGTTTGTTGCCTTTCTTCCCCCTCTTTCTCTGAATAGCATGTTAGTTTGTATGTAGCATACTGAAAATAAACCAACCCTGGGCCTTATAAAGCTATGTTTTCATTCTGTGAATGCAGCTCGGTCCAACACAAAGGAAAAAAAAAACACCTCAATGTGCCATTTCACAATGGTGGAAACCAGTAAGAAGGAGGAGATTCAACTGTGTATTACAACTGCTATGTTGTGGTTCTACTGTGACCTCAGTATATTGCTTCATCACTTATCTAAATGAAAAAGCCCAGATAATATCAAACACCTTCAAACAAATAAGCTTAGTATCAAAACAGTAAGTTCTTACGTGGAATACCTAAAAGAACCCTGTCTGAGAGTACTGGACTCCAACATACTCATTTTGCAAGCTGATTTAATCAGCCCTTAAAAAAAAGTTGATGAAGCGACCACAAAAAAAAAAGGAAGAAGAGAATTGTTCGTACCTGAACAGCAACTACCACTCAAGAACATTCAGCCAACATGATTAAAATCAAGATTTCCTAAGCATTAATGTTTAGAACCTAGGAAACTTGACTCAGCACTATAAAATGAACATATAAAATCTTACCTGCCATTTCACTTCCTGGGACAAGAATATCTCAAAAGACAGTGTACTTCAGAATGAAAACTACAGAATCAAACCTGTTATTACTTAAGACAGTGTTTTAGATGACTCCCCTTAGCATGAAAATTAACACCATCAGTGCTGTGTAATTAATGGAAGCACAACTTATAACCCTGCAAAAGTGTCTTAACTGTATTTATGCAGAGCTACACATGAAGCATACCTGTTAGCAACCAGCTTATTCTACTGTGACTGGACCCCTCAACATCTTGCCCAGATCCACTCTTTGCTCTCTGCAGCTGTTCAGGCTCCCCCATTTAAAGCAGTACTAGAATTATCTTTGATATAGCACTTTGAAGCTAAATAAAACCAGATAAACAATAACTGACTCCAAGACACACTGCACTCTTTGGCTCCAAGAGTTCATAATGCCCCACTGTCACAGAGCGAATCAGTCATCTCTTATTTCAGTAAAACACAACACTGGCAGAGCATGGGAAGAAGAAAAGCGCAGACCTTACACAAAACTCTGTCTACACCAGTTATGTCTTCCAGTCCATAAACTAAAACATGAAGTAACCATTCCATCTTCACTGCACAGCATGTCCCCTGGGGGACCAACAAGCAGCAGATGTACCTCATGGCTGCAGGACACTCCTACTCATGCCTCATCTACTAATTCAGGATCCAGGTCAGACTAGTTAAATATACTCTAATACCACCAGATCCTATGTAAGTTAGCACTGGGAGAGAACTGTGACAATCTTGTCTAAACATACCTGCTCACAGCTCAGTCAGAAGCTCTCTCACCTTCATAAATCCAGGCTTCTAATTGCCTTCTTATCCATCGTGTTTGGAAATGGTTTCTAGAATTAGAAACCAGGGACTGAGGTGACAGCAAGTAGTCAGCAGTAACCTGGGTCCTTCTGTGAAGGTAGGGCTGAAATCTGTTCTCCTCCACAGGAAACAACCCTTACCACTAAAACGACAACATTCAGGCTTGTTTGTTGCTTTTCAAATCAGATTAAATTCCAGATAGACTTTGGTTTTCTTAGTACAACCACTGCACAGTTAGTGTCTGCATCCCTCCTGAGCAATCTGTCCCTGCTTCCACAATCTGTATTCTCTCTACATCTCAGTTCAGTCAGAAGCTCCATGTTCCCCAGTGCACACATTCCTGCAACTTTTACTTGGCTTCCTGCACAAGGGAATGAATAATTCTTGAGCTTGAAGTAAACAGACATAGGATTCAGGAAAATTCTTGGATGTCAGAAGTTACAGGTCATTCCCAAATCCATAACAGAAAATGTCCCAAATACTCCAAATCCATTTCAGACCTGTTTTCTCCCATCTCAAGGATTCCTCTTGCCTAGTTTCAATGAGGAAAAGGATTAAATGCTTGAAAAAAAAAAATAAAGTGACAGAACATAATGTTCTTGGAACATCTGACTCCAAGAGCCAAAAATACAAGTGAGGAAAAAAACCCCATCAGATCAGACAACAGCTTTCGATACTGCATTTCTTCTGACAAACCTCCAACAATAGATTTTAAATGGATTGGGAAGAGGAGAAGCCTGCAAAGAGAATTCCTGTCTGAACAAAAAGGTACATGTCTAGACGGCTGGAACTCTGCCTTTACATTTATTTTCACAAAAGGAATTAATTCTGTCCACTTTGGAAACAAATTGATATTTGAGGCTCCACAGTTTACAAATAACAATCCTACACGTAAGAACAGATGACCTTTTTTTTTTCCCCCAAAAATCTTGACAACTCACCATGCAAGTCACTCCTTAATGGAAACTGAATCTAATTTTGGCACAGAAACCAAGTGCTGCATAGATGCCTCCCAGCTGTAAGCAATGCTCATCACAGCAGATCACATTTGATCAGAATGAGTTCTCACACAGAATAAAGCATAATCTTTATCAGTGGCTTTTAAGGTTTTTCTATTGTTTTTTCCCCTACCCCAGGAAAAAAAAAAACCCTAAAACAAAACCTAAAGAACATAATTGCTTAAAGTTAAATGTCCCATGTGAATTTTAGGCTAGGGCTAATGAAAAGTCAGCCTGATCCTGCAGGCTCATGGTCCTTCGCAGTGGGACACCAGGTGCATACCTGGTGCTTATCCTTGGGTTTAGGTTCTTCCAGCAAAAGGAGTCCCAGCTCTGACAGCCCACGACTGGAAGCAAAGCAAGGCAAATGGTAGCATGCAGGATGCACAACAGTCACTTGAAAAGGATACCCCACTCTGCTTTAGAGCTTTTACCATATACACCTTCAAAAGCCTCTTAAAACATCCCTTCGTTCACACCTAAAAAGTTATTTCAAAACAAAACACCGTTCTTAGAAAACTTATTCCCTTCAAAAACTAATCACATTTATCCTGTATCAGCTATTAAAGTTTAAAACAAATGTACTGATTTCAAGGGTTCTTCATTCTGTGCGTACACATTTTCAGTTAAACCTAAATATTAAAAGCTAGAGTTTGATGCCACAATAAGAATGCATCATGCCCTTCTGTCAGACAGCATTTATCTTCTTGTTAAAGCCAAAGTCTGAGTTAAAAATAAAACAACTCTCCCTCACCTAATGCATAATGATACCAACGGAAATCATCAGTGAGATTTGGTCACTTCAGGAGTATGCTGTAGTTAACACTCTAGCAACACAGGTCAGTGGGAACCAGTGCAACCAGAACTCTACTCTGGCAGTGGCATCCATCAGCAAGCAGTGAACTGCAGCATTTCACAAACAGAGGAAGAGAACCATCATGTCCAAACAAAGTAGCACGGCAGTATCACTGCCTGTAACACACATTCCATGAGGGAAAAAAAAACACAAAAAAAAATTAACAAAACCACCAGTCTCTTGTTATGTAAGAAAACATTTTTTAGGCCTTTATTTACAAAAGCTTTAAAAACAAATACCCTCTGTTATGCAAATTATTTGTTGTTTAAAAAGGACCATCCAGTTACATTGTCGTAACTCAATGAAAAAAGGTGTCTGGTGCTGTCTGTTATTTGTCTTTGCAGTACAAGGTACACAGAATAATTGGTGAACATCTGGAGTTTTTCTGTGATTGATTTTGTGTGGAACACACACACCCCTACGCGCGCGCACACCCAGGCACACCATGTCGCACTTTCCATCATTTCAGGCTCAGATTTAGCTATTCAATACCAAAAATGCTTCCTGCACAACTGCTCTGTACACATGGGAAGCAGAGATAAGAACATATTGTAGGGTCCTTTAAAACAATATATCTAAAATATATTGCTAAGATGTACTCAAACTAGCATTACACTCCTCAGGTAACTTTATTTGTTTTATGTTATTTATATTTTGTTGTTTTACAACAAATATCTGGAACACCTGTCTTTGTAGCAACTACAAAAAGCACGATTTAGCTGTCCTAATTCAGTTAAATATTATCTTTTTTCAGATCTTTGGGTTTTATCTTGAACTAAACTGAGTTTGAAAATTGTCAAATCAAGTACATAATAAATATGACTTCATAAAAAAATATTTGGAGTATACGTTACTAGAATAAAAGTTAATCAAGGGAAGCGTGCCATTACAAAATTCCTACTATCCCATTAGCCTTCAAATCTCAGCTTAATGGCAAGATGGTAAAGCCATAGCTGTTCTTTTCTTGAAGGGTGTAAAGCTATTTCCTCAAGCTTCTTTCCCTCATCACAGAGCGGACCTAAAGCAGCAGGCCAACCAGCAGTTAGCATGTGCAGGACGTGTCTGATGGCAGAACACAAGTAAAACAACAGCAGTTACTATGGTTTCAGTAGTATGTTTTGCTTGAACAAATGAAGGTTATGTAGCAAATGTCATATTTTATGAGTTGAAATACCAAAAGATACCAAAAACAGTGTAAAGCTGCTGAACTTGCTAAGGGCAAAAGAAAAAAAAATCTTCAAATGAAACAGAGGATTGAGTCAGAGTTGCTCTCTAAAGTGCAAATTTGATGGTCCACAATCTTGAATAGCTAAAACGCCTGCATACTGGAAGGAACAGACATGAACGGGGAAGTTAGTTACAATCAGCATGAGTTAATTTGGAGAAGGGAGGGGAAAGAGACAAAAAAATCTAAGACCAAAGACCAATATAGGTAAGTTTACCATACTATTCATTATGATTTAACTTTCCCCTTCTCTCTGCCACACTGATCCTATACATGCTTCTTTACAAATGGGTAGTTATGACTCCAAAAATAACCCATAAAATTCTACATATCAATATTAAGATCAAAATCTGTGATAGGAACAGTCAGGTTTAGTACATAGAAAGGCAGAAAAGAAAGTGTGCTGAGAAAGGGGGAAAAAAAGCCTTATTGTCCAAGGGGTTCAACCAGAGATAAAACGTATGTACAAGCATGTGGAGCTCAAAAAGATGGCCTTTCACTTCATGTCATGACTGCTTGTTGGCTTCTTCTTCATAAGCATTTCCCGTGCCATTTTGTACATAAGATGACCCCGAACCAAGGCCATACAAGTGGCCACAATATTTGGCATCGTCAATGTGATCTTCAAAGAACATCTGAAGTGTTAAAAGAAAGACGCAAATTAATGCCACCAAAGAGACCCAGTTTAAACAGAGTGACAGGCTTAAAAACATTATGTTGGTTTTAACACTGCACATCACATCCCAAGATTCAAATGACATAACTAATGTGACAATACACTTAATCTCAACACACAATCAAAATACGCTATGCAGTGTGATTCTTTAAAGGAAATCAGTCAAGGAATACCATCAGTCTCCATGTGCACCTCACCTCATGAAACAATCACGTTTTGGTAATTTGTTATTACCTCAGCTATCACTTGCTTTTCTGAAATTGCGAAAGTATTTCTCCAACAGATTTCTTGTGGTTTCTCACAACAGAGATATGTTTGGTATTCATTGCAAGTGCCCACAGTTTACCTCCTTATCACTGTGGGGTGATCCATCATACCTTGTCTTGAAACGAATTTACACTACATTGATGTGAGAATGAGGAGGTACTTGTTTGAGCACAGAAACTACGGAGTTTAGGAAATGCATCTTCCTGCATTTCTCTACTGCCTCCTCTTAAGAGGAGGGCTTCATTTGAAAAAGAACAGCAAAATTAAAGAAAACTATTTTTTAGTAAGACTGCATTTACATAAGACTTTACAAGTCTTAATTATCAATAGAATTCTTCAAGTTCTGTACTGTCGGAATTATAAATGGAAGAAAACTCCAAATGACAGCTTGCTGTTGCAGCATCAATATTTACGTATTTCTGATGAGAACAGAAAGATCCTAACTTTTTGGCTGGGATTCAAAAAGCCAGCAAGCTGAAGTTCCAAAAGAAATTATTAACACTTATCAACACCATTTCATACTTTTAAAAACACTGTGGAACAGTTTCTTGCGCCAACATATATCGATAAACAGTGAACTCAACTGAAGAAGCAGTAGAAGTGCACACCAAGTATATTTATTGCTGTTGACCAGCACGTTCTTACTTTGAAATTCTACTTAAAAAAAAATCCTGAAAAAATAGTCAGTCTTTGTTGGCTTGTTTAAACAAATTATTTGCACTAAAAGCTAGACTTCTCTAAGTAAGAGCTTAGACAAATTCAGGCGATAATCTGTTTCTTTAATAATATGCAATTTGTTGTATGGCAATCATGGGTTTTGAAAGTCAGCATCTTAGGTATGATCAAGTACTTTCTTTCATTTGCTTTAGATTTTGTTTTAAATTCAAGAATAAAAGATTAACAACAGCATGCAGATTGCAGTTAACAGCACCTGTGGGGATCACAGGTGGATCATATGAGAAGCAAAATCCTCTGCTGCACCTGTAGCCCATGACGAGCTCAACAAAGTCAACAGTTTCAAGAGAGGAAAACAGCATTGTGAAGAGCAAGCCAGATTACATCACAACACTTATTTTTCACCTGCTGTCTCACTAGCAGTTGTTAGAAACTCAAGGTCAGTCTTTTTCCTTTATAAAAAAGGCCAGTTTAGAGCAAGTAGAATCCTCAGAATGCAATACTAAACCTTACAAAAAGATGAGGCTTGCTATTGCCATTATGAAATGGCACCACATCTCTGGCAGAATGTCACATTCAGATGCCCTAGCATTTTTACAGTGTAACTGCTTTCAAGAAGCCTCTTTAGAATTTGTTTGTTCTGTTCATGCAAAGTATCCTAGTAATCTCCTATTGTACGCAGACAAATAGCAAGGACACGTAAAGCTTCCAAGTCTTGATTTTCCTTTCTGCATAATTTTAATTGATTGATGTGTAATGTTTTAGAATCTAAGTTAGTTTTGTCTGTGCCTTACTGAAGGTGGACTTGGGATGAATGATGTTATTTTCCCTGCAGCAGCCTATAGGTCAATTTAATACACGTGTACCCTGCAAGTTTCAGCTGGAAGTGGCTAGCACAGGCACATCTGCTGATTCCCTGCTGCTAGACCTGTCACAGGCAGCAGTACACACCAGCTGGGTATTAGAGCTCAGCAGAAGCTCTACAAAAAGCAGCCTTAATACAGTCATCCAGAAAAGAGTCTGGCTTCAGTTGCCACTTCACAGAAGAAATTCTGCAAAATAAGGAATGAAAAAAAAATAAAAAAGCCAGGCATACAATAAAAACAAGAAGGAAACAATGCTCATAGTAGCTAAGTATAGAAACAGTAGGGCTGGTTCACAGTTACTCTGGGGAAAATACAATCTTAAAACCGTCAAAAAAGCAAGTGGCATCAGAAGCCCCTTACAGATCACCTTCAAATACATCAGACTTATCAGAATCAGCAATTCCATTTACAACAAGTTACTACTATGGAGACAAAACCAAGACACATGCACCTACTTCTCTCATTTTGAAAAAGGCCATTCCTGTGAGTAAAGAATCAGATCCTGCCTGATGCTGTGGTCCTATCCTTTCCAGCTCTAACTGCTCAGCCACTTCTTGCAATCCACCCTGAAAATGAAAACATCTGTTAACAGCTGAAAAAATAAAAACAGAACACCAATATTTGGGAAAAGCTTGTTATACCAGACTTACAACTTCAGTATATTTGAAATGCTTGCACAGAAGCTTTAACAGACTCTGTGTTGGAAGATCAAGCTTTCAGTATCAACAGTTGTATTCAGTTCCATCTGAGAAGAGCTTAGAACAAGCTGTGTCTGACCAACAAAACTACTACTGCTTCATGTTTCATCCTCCACAAAGCACAGATGTTGCTGCTTAACAGAACAAATCCTTCAAGAGGTTGAAAGGACTGGCAATGTTGAAGAACAAAACAACCCTTCAATTTGAATGAAAGTTTAAAAGGTAAAAATGTCTTTCTACAAGAAACACATGAATTCAAGTTCTTACAAATGGGTGCTCAGTTAAAGTATCTAGGCTTCCTCTGAAACAGACATTTTTTCTCCTCCACTTACCTTCCAAAAGTTCAGTAGGGGGTTTTTCACTTCCCTTTACAAAAACTAGGAAGACAAAAACTAGAAGACAATCCATCTGTACAAGACATTCTACTCATCTTTAAAATCTGTTTCATTAGCTGTCATAAGAGGGTAGGAAAAAAGAACATACAAATCATGGATTTCTGTTTTGCAAGTTGCTTCTTAAGATGATGAAAGGCAATGACAGTCAACTTCCACTTAGAGATGTATATTCAATAATCACACCGCATAGAATGAAATCTACCTCTTACAAAAAAGAATATAAGCATCCCACATGCGAAAAGGAACCATTTCAAACTCACTGTCTGAATGCTTACACATGGTTTATAAGAACATATTGAGAAGGTACAGAAATGGCTACCTATCTGCTTGTATAAGATAAAGCTTCTACAGTTTTGAAACTTATTTTCTGTTAAGCTTAGATGATGTTAAAAATATCTCAAGTTGTAGAGCATCGAAACAAACTTCATTTTTGTGCCTCAAAAATGACTGTTGATAATAACCATTCGCAGAAACAAACAGTCAGAAATTTAGTTTGGTTTTATGTATATATGTCTACCCTTCAAGTGATCTGCATTATACTTTAACAGGGATCTTTGTAAACTGGGGGAATATAATTCTGCACTTTTTAAAAATCATTCATTGGTAAATCTACTAGAAACAGACTAAAGCACGTAGCACATGCTTTATGGTCTAGAGACACAAAAAACCAAGGACAAACCTTTAGTGCAACTATAAGACTTTGCAAGGTAAATACGTCACACAGAGGAAACTGTTTCAAATCGAGACTACCTAGTATCTGAGGTCACCTGTGTCCTCATACCTTGAGCCTGTTTCAGTTGCAGAAAGGGAATCCATGTGAGGTAATAATAGACAAAGAAAGAATTGATACAGTAATACAAATCTGACCAGGACGTCAGACCTAACATTATGAAAATTTCTATCAATCTTAAGGCAACACATTTTATTTTAAAAATGAAAGCTCCAGTAATAACATTCCCAAGTAACAACAAGCTAACCAATAAGAATCACTGGTACTGGTATGTCTAGCTTTATTCTAGCATGAACAGTTAAGTATAGTTTGCATAAATTTGGGAATTAAGTCTATACATAGTACAGCCAAGCAGTGCAGCTTGACTGAAGCACTTCATATTCTTCCATTTCCTTTGGAGACAACATTCAAACACTGCATACAAGCTAACTCAGTCGTTTAAGTTATAATCTTAAGAAGTACACAGTTGATGGGCAGAAATCTAATCAGATTTCAAATAAATGCATGTTCTCTACAATCTAGCTCCCAATAATTATCTATTGGTATTTGCAACAGCAGTTGCCTTTTCAAGGTACTATTTGCTGTTTCTAAACTCCCAGCTTTCCCAAGCTGCAATTTAAAAGTGCCTCATCATTATGCTCTGCTAGCTATTAGGCTATCGACACCAACTTCAAATAGCTTTTAAGAAAAAAAACACTAAATCACAAACCAATACTACTTACACAGTGGCTGCAAGCTCTGGAATATAGCAAAATTTATAGAAACAGCAGCAAAGCAAGGAACGCTTTGAAAATAATCCTTCCAATATATATAATTACTAATAGATATATTTGTAAACATTTTGTTATAATTGCCTCCAAAGATTATTAGGCTACTGAAATTTTTTTTCAGGAAAGACTTTCACACTCAAGATGGGAAGATTTAACTTGTGGGGAAGGATGGTAGAAAGGGATTCATAAGAAAATGAAAGCAAGGCCTATAAACCTACTTCAGAGTTGCCATTACTGTAAAACTGAATTGAACTGTCTACATGAAAAGATTTTTTACAGGCCAACTAGGAATTTAACCTATGCTACACAGTACTTCAAGTTAAGTCACAGCCTGCATGCTGCTAAAGTAGACTAATGTCCATTTTTAGAGTAGCATGCTGCAAATTCATTACAAGAGCAGTAAACAGCAGAGGTAGGTGGGAAGCTTACAGTAAGTTGACATTCTTGTATGAAAATAACTTACACAAGTCAATAAAGGACAACTGCACAGCAGTTCAATTCTCTGCCATTTAATAGAGATCGAACGTGACACACGTTAGGAGAAAGTGCATGCATTTTTAGAGTCACAACATGGAACATTTAGCAACCTTTTTTTCCAGACAGCTGCTCTTGATACAGTACAAGTCCACAATAATTTCATTGCTGGTGTTTAAAGTGGTAGGATAGCCCACATCCCCTCCTATTAATACCAGTCTGCAAGTTAGAAGAAAGGATCAAGATCTACTGCAGGAAAGCTGCCCTACATATTAAACTCTGAAAAAGCCCGTTCTTAAGGTTTGCTGAAAGATGACCCATGAAGGCTTTTCTTACCTTCCAAAATACATTTGAATCTCTAAACATTGCAGATAACACACCACTGTCTTAATTAAATGACAAGAATGTAATTCTCTCCTCCCCAGAACCACTTGGCATATCACCTCTGGAACAGAGACATGGAACGTCACTTTCTTGCCTTTCTCAGGTCACTGAAGTAGATTGTCCGCACTGTTCTTGCTAACTGTATCACCACCACAAAGATAAGAAGTATTTTCCTTCACTTGCAAGCGAGAAGGTTGTTTTTTTCTTGTTGGGTTTGCTGCCCCTAACCCTTTGAGACTCCTGAAGTCCTTTTTCCCCTTCTAGTTTCTGTGGGGAAAAACACATCTAAAATGTTCTCTAATATCCAGCCATTTGCGCAACTGATTATCCCAATAACTAGATGAAGACAGGTTAAGTATACTTTTCCTAATAACTAGTAGGGAACTCTCCATTTTCATCATCAATTTGGTTAACAAAAGGAATTACACATCTTTGTAAGCTACTATTTAAGTGACACACTAAATATCAAAGGACTATTAACTCCACGCAGATCACTAGTTCAGCATGACAAAGTGAAAAGCCTTAGGATTTCATTGTACTACAATCAGTGCTCTCGTTTTATTCACGTTCTTTTTAAAAAAGCCTGAAAGATCAAGTTACTTTCCATAAAAGCAACAAAGTCACTTATTGCCTCAGATGAGTGGTGCACTTCATTCCGTAGCAGTCCAGAATCTTAAAGTTCTTTAGCAAGTACAGCCGTTAACAATCCCTGTAGCATCTTTCACTTTGCTGTCTTCCCCTTCACCATACTTTGTTTCCATTCATTTTCCAGTTCAATTAAGTCTCCAAACGTCATGC
The DNA here is from genome assembly GCA_013399175.1 of Odontophorus gujanensis. Lineage (NCBI taxonomy): Eukaryota > Metazoa > Chordata > Aves > Galliformes > Odontophoridae > Odontophorus > Odontophorus gujanensis. The sequence continues at coordinate 310,670 of VXAB01005970.1, read as the reverse complement.
CAATTAGCAGCCCCGCTGGCCTGATATAAGTTTCTAAAACTGCTTTTTTTTCTAGAAGTCACGTGCTGCTCCTGAACATACGCTGTTCTTTATCTTTCCTTACAGGGCCATCTGAAACATTCTTCACTCCATTCCTCTTCCCAAGAGACTTCCACAGCATCATGGTTGCAATTACCTTTGTGAAGACGATCGCAGCCCTTTAGTGGACTGCACAATGAGGAAATAAGAGTATGTGAAACCCAGCGATTCTTATCACTCAAGAAGTGAAGGGTTAATCCCAAATGTGAGTTTATCATCTGGCAACAAAGACTGGGCACAGCTATAAATACAGTATCAACACAATATTTTTTAACTGGCAAGTAGTTATAAAAGTTGAAGTGCACTTCTGCCTGCCTCTGTCAACAGCCTTCAATATTAAAGGCACCAAGCTCAAGAACAGTCCTGTTTAAAAGATATGATTAGAGCAAAAGTAGAAAACCAGAATACAGAAGAAAAGCTTTGAGCACAAAGTATTCTCATGCCCATCCCAAAAGAAATGTTTGGACTGAATCATTAACAGTTTACTTACCTTCAGATTTTTGCAACTCTTCATGAGATACTTTACATCATAGATGACAGGGAAAAACAATCGCAGTATCTCAAAGAAGTCCAGCTCTTCTTCAGGTAAATTAGAGTTGGTCAGGATTTTGATTAGATAGCCAAAGTCATATCCACTGCAAATTAACAAAAACAATATAGTCAAATAACTTAGAAGCACTCTTTTCACTTCCAACATCAAGACTATTAGGCATTAACAGGAAGATATTTTGCCTAGTTCAGCACAACTTAGACTGACTCTTACAACAGAGTAAGAATTAGTGTAAATGGCCCCACTGCAGCTTCCAGTGGAAACATTTTAATTTAGTCTCAAGAGGCCACGTGAAGAAGCAAAAATGTGATCTGCCTGCAGATCCAATTACACAATCTGATAACAAGAACAGAAATACTCCTAGCTATTCATCAAACTAAAAAGGAGGAAAAGGCTTCCACAGTTCTTTGAAATCCAAAGGAAGGACAAGCTTTCACATGAGCAAACACATTTTTATGCCTGGAGGTAAGTTTAATCCTCAGCAGTGAAGAAGAGCGTGAACCTTCCCAACTAAATTAGCACAAAGTTAGCCAGCTATCAACTTTCAGAAGCTTGCAGACTATGACTCATTTGGAAGGCAAGGACAGAAAGAGTTGGAAAAATCTGTGCGTACATACAAGGCTAGGTAGAAGAAACTGAGATCTTACAGAGTGTGCATAGTGGAGAAGAGCCTGGGAAGACTTTCTTCTCTCCGCAACCCTCGACTGAAGAAAGAGGACAGAGGAAGGGGGTGTGGTGGTAAAAACAGAAAGCATAAAATAGACTACTTTCACAAAGGGTTATGAGATGAAGCAGAGGGTTTAAAGTACACAGTAAGCAGGACCGATAAAAACGCACCCTTTTTCTTAGGAAGGTGAAGGTAATAAACCAGATTATTCATGATCTGATCATAAATCTGATCCTTCCTAATTCCTAATCCCTTGTACTTGCAGGATTGCTCACACACACACACTGAACCAGACAGGAGACTGATGCATGATCTTCCATGCTCTTAGGTTAGCACTGAATGAAACAGGTTTCTAGACTATGTTGGTGTCCTGGGTTCACAGGTGGGACAGAGTTGATTTTCTTCATACTGTCTAATATGATGCTGTGTTGTCACTTCAGGGGAAAAGCAGTGTTGATAATGCACCAGTGTTTTAGTTGTTCCTGAGCAGCCTTATATAGCATAAAGGACATCTCAGTTTCTCAGCTTCTCATACAGTCCTGCCAGCAAGAGGGGACTGATGGGACACAAGGAGCTGGGAAGGGACACAAACAGGGAGAGCTGACCTCAACTAGCCAGAGGGATTCCCCCATATCATGGGACATCATGGGAAAACCATTAAATTGAGGTGAGTTGGTCAGTTCAGCTGCTGCCTGGGCAGTGAGCAACTGCATCATGCATCACATCTTATGTGTGTATAATTATGATTACTGTTGCTTCTCTCTTCTGTCTTAGACAAGAGTTTCTATCTCAACCCACAAGTTCCACTTTGTTATTTGTTTGTTTTCCCAATTCAGGCCCTCACCCCATCAAAGCAGGGAAGCAAGTGAAAGGCTGTGTGTGGTGCTGAGCTTTCTGCTGGGTTAAACCACAGCAACTGTAAAAATGACTGTACCAGCACGGCTGCTCAACTGAAGGCTGTGTCAGCATTCACAGCACATACAGTCGAATTCAAGTGAATGGGTGGCTAGCCAGACATGAATTCTCAGTTTCTATCGTCGTGTTCACTCTTGGTTGCATAAGCATCGTATTCTAAAACAACAATTTTGCAACACGGTCCAGTTCTTGACTGGGGTCTTTCAGCATTAGTTGTGAGGTGCGCAATACAAGACAATACAATTAATTATAATTCAGTTACCCTCTAGAACTACCTGAAAGGAGGTAGAGGGCAAGAGGGGGGGGTCAGCCTCTCCTCCCAGGTAACTTGAGGCTATGCCATCTTGTCCTATTACAAGTCGCACAAGGGGAGGATCAAGTTTGATACCAGTGGTAGGTGGACATTTGAACTACATAATCTTAGAAGTCTTTTCCAATCTTAATGAATCTATGATTCTATAAACAAATCAGCTAAGAGCACTGTACTACTGATCCTGCAATACTTAGCATCTACTTGGACTGGTAATTGCTGATGAAAGCTTAAGGCTTTAGCCTACTTACTTGTAAAGAGGTTTGCTTTTTGTACCTTTTGCATATGACTAAAATCTCTGCACCACCTTAATCTTACACATCCCTAGGCAGAGGGCAGACACAGGGAGTGAATGTATTGTTTCTCAGAATCCCATTAATACAAGATATGCAGATGGTACAGACTACTGCAGCTCTCCCAAGGGAGTTTCCAGTATGCTAAATAGGAACTTCAAGCTGAATGAATCCTGTGCTGCAACTGCTGCTTTGAAGCTGTTCTGGCAGCAGTCCAAGCTCCACAGCAGCAGCCACTGGCCAGCGAGCAAAGGAGCCAAAGATAAAGAAGGTTTTCAGTGGAGCCTTAAGATGTAAAAACCTGCTGCATACTTAGCAAAACAATAGCTTGGAAGCTTTATTTTATTAGATCACCTGTGACAGAAGGGCAGCCCTTCATAGAACAAGGGGAAAAGAATAAAAGCCCCAGCAGTGAAAGAAAACAAACGAAACTGCTCAGGATTAAGTAGACTCTTAATCCTCTAGAGACTACAGAGCTTTTTCACAAATGCACTGAATTCCTAACACCTGTTTGCCTTGTGAATCAAATATAACAACTGCATCAAAAAATTTCAAGTGAAGGAAACAATATTTATGTTCACACCATTTCAAACAAATTATATTACTGGACTACTAGAAAACATTTCCTATTTCTATGAGAAGGAAATACTGTAAGAACAGTCAAAGGAATCATGTAGTATTTATTTTGAGAAGGAATAGGCTTTAACAACTTCACAATTATGATTTTTTTTTTTTGCTGGAGACTGTAGCAGATACATTCATTCTGGAATCCTCAAAAGGAAAATGGAACATGATACGTGAACAGGGAATTTATTTGACAGAATTACCATTCCATAACATGGCAGCATTCATTAGATATCTCTTCATGTATTCTAAGCACAGACCAGTTTTAGTCAGCTCAACAAAGTTCTCTCTTACATTCCTAAAAGTTCCAGCTGCTTACGCTTACTCCCATTGTGCCCATGTCAACAATCAGAAAACCACACGTTATTAAGAACAATACAGTTATCAGGGCATTCATAATTTTGTTAGTATACTTCTGGGGCTTGATATGGTTCAGTCATCCAAACTTATAAAGACGTAAGAACTGTCATTCCAACTCAAGGCTAAGGTATATTTAGTTCAAACATTTTCAAGTGGCCACTGCTGACTGCTAACAGAAGAGTAAGAAGGCTTACAGTGAGCAATTATGTAATTGTCTGCTCATTAGTGAAGTTTTCTTCTAATACTCTAGCAGGCAATTAGTGGTTGGTTTATACCCTGGAGCAGGGAAGCTTCCTTTCTTAAAAAGCTTTCACTATTTCTAATATAATCACTTGAAGTTAGAAAGTGCAGCTAGCCACAATCCCTGGAGCTATACAGCACCATACACATTCTTATAACCACTGTTTTTCAATAAACGTGGACAGCTGTAGGCAACAAGACTATCAAGAGAAAATCAATTGTGACTACGTTTCTTTCACTCATTGCCCAGAAAAAATAAAAATAAAAAATCAGACAGGTAATTAACAATGAACTCCACCCAAGCACCAACAGGCTCTGAAATAAATAATACCTGACAGGGCTGAAAAGCTTTACTTCACTGTATAACTAGCTATACATTCACATAAAATATGTTGGCTAGCTTCTAAGTTTTTTTTACTAAAAGCAGTTAAATTATTAATGAAATGCAATGGCTAGGAACTTCCCAGCTTCCCAAAAAACATTTAGACCTAAGACATACCTGCAGTACTTCCCAAGGTATATCAAGAAGATCACACATATCAGCGAACCAAACACCCCAAAACAGAATGTGAGCTATTGTTTTATGACTGGCTAGAATTTTAAATGTCCACAACTCCCTTGACTGTGACAAGTATTATAAATTCAGGGCCTCCCCTTTTTCTCTCATCAACTCAAATATATTTTAATACACTAAACTTTTAATGTAGTCTCCTATGAAGCTGCAGTATATGAAAATTGATGACAATGGAAAAACTTTTCACTCATGCCTAGCAGAACTGCAGATCCACACATTTGCCAGTAGGTCAGAATGCCAAAGCAGCTACTTCAAATGCAGATAGAAAACATGCAGAGAAGGCTATTTCAGAAGCTGCGATCTTGGGAAAAATACATAAGACTTCCAGGAAATTGAAGAATAGAAAATGAAACAAAACCAAAACAACCTCTCACTATGAGAAAGGAGCATTCCCTCCTCTGACAATGGGCTGAGACTCAGAAATTTGGGGTGTCAGCAATAACCAAAGAATTTTGAAAAACCAGAAGCAACAGCATAGTCAGCAACTAGTAAGTACAAACTTTCCACTATTCTAAGAATTACTGCATAGAGAGCCTACATGAAACAAAGCTTCAGCTGAGCTGTCACACTGTTTAAAAGTTTACACTAATAGAAAATCACGAAGATATATTTATAAACAACTGCTTACTATTCTTTGCAGCACATTTTGTGATCCATGTTCATTTCATACTTGAGCAAAACATTAGCATCCTCAGAATTTCACCCATTACTCCATGGTTTTGTGCTTAACATCAGTATACTCTGTCAAGTGCAAAAGCCTTTAAATGCTTTCAGTAGAGTTGTGGACATTCAGTGCTTGGCACAGGAAATTAGAAATCTTCTTACGACATCCTCCTAAAGACATTTTCAGTCACGTCCACAAGAAAAACACTTTTTTGCACAGATGCAAATAAGGCTATCCCCAAAACTAGACACAAACTGCTAAACTCTCAATTATTGCAGTTTACAGTATACTTCCATCAGCAAAGTGTTATTCATCAATCATAATCAGAAAAGCTATATTTTAAAAAGAATATCTAGCACAGAAGTGGCTTATGACTCTTCTGCTGCAGGTTACAATGTGTCCTTAAAGTTAACACTAGAAAAACACTTTGTAGCAATACTTGCTTCTACATGGCAATAGCTGTTGAAACACAAGTTGCGAGCCTAATGTACCTCAGCTATTCTCGTGAAATATCCAAGTTACTCTGCTGTTGTCAAGTGTAAATTACGAATTTGCACATAATAGTGGGTATAAGACGCTGAAATAAACTTAATTCAACATCCATTTAGCATCTCTGGTTATTCCAAAACAGTTAATGGCATTCTTATTCCATTATTTTCCTCAAGCTGCTGCTGTAGTTGCAAGACAGGAGATGTAATATAAACAGAGACAGCCATGAGTGGAAGATGTTATAAGCAGAGCAGGCAACAAGGATGCTTACAGATTATCTTTTTTTGAAAGTCAGTCTAACAGCAGAAATGTTTCTACTAAGCAATATCATTCAATAATTTTAGACAACCAAAACTGAGATTTTAACAGCCCCATGCAAAATGCTTTTTTTTTTTTTTTTAATCTTTTGAACTTTACTGAATCTTAGTCATTAAGTTACATGCAGAGTACCATGGCTTCGCTAAGTGTCAAGCTATATAACAACATGCCTTTCTAAGCCCCTTGGAAGAGAAAGCATCTTCATTTAAGTTTGTATTCAGGTGGAGCATCGATGTAGTTTTGTTCTTTTTCTTTCCACCAGAAAAAGTGTACAATTACTTTCCTTGTTAAGTACAATTTTCTACCATTATCTTACATTCCCTGGTGAAGCAAGCCTTAGTTTTTAGCTGCTTAATGACTTAAATACTGATTAAATACTTCATGCACCTTTCTCTCCTCCAAGCTCCCATCTAATACTTAACAGTTAAGGATGAAGGATTTGGTGTGTTGCTTCCCCTCCAGCTTTGACATCAAACACATTACCCACCAATGTAGCACATATGAAAATCAAGAACATGACTGCAAAGAAACCTCCAGTTTTCAGTTAAAAACTTATTCTACATTTGTTGACTTGCTTAGCAGACAGCGTTTAGGAAATACTACTGTGAAAGGGTGATCAGGCACTAGAATGGACTGCCCAGAGAGGTGGTGGAGTCACCGACCCAGGGGGTGTTCAAAGGAACGTTTGGATGTTGTGTTGAGGGACATAGTTTAGTGGGATCTATTGGTGGTAGGTGAACGGTTGGACTGGATGATTTTTTTAGGTCTTTTCCAACCTCAGTGATTCTATGATTTAAGAAGTTAACTTACACTCATTACATAGCAATAAGCCTTTAAACTCACTGTTGCCTGTACAAAGTGCAAGCTATCACTGGCATATAAGCTGACCATGCAATTGCTAATGCCGAAGTTTTAAAGTATCATTAACAGAAGAAGATCATAAAATGGTTTGGGTTGGAAGGGACTTTTTAAGATCATCTCATTCCAACCGCCTGCTATAGGCAGGGACACCTCCCACTAGACCAGGTTGCTCAAAGCCCCACCCAGCCCAGCCTCAAATGTTTCAGGGGAGGGGGCAATTACAACCTCACTAGGCAACCTATTCCAGTGTCTCAACACCCTCACATTAAGGAATTTCTTCCTAATATCTAGGGTGAATCTACCCCAGTACAGTTTGAAGCCATTTCCCCTTGTCCTGTCACTATATGTCCTTATGAAAAGTCCATCCCCACCTCTCCTGTAGGTCCCCTTCAGGTATTGGAAGGTCACTATAAGGTCCCCCCAGCACTTTCTCTTCTCCAGGCTGAAAAGCCCCAGCTCTCTCAGCCTGTCCTCATATCTTGACAGATTCACAGTATTCTGACACTCTCGTTTCTATTTCTACTTGGAAAACACGTTCCTGCAATGGAATAAATGGTAAAGTACATTCACTGCTCCAGCTAGAGTTAAGACTTCTACCAGGGTTCTCCTAAGCTGAAGGATTTTCATCTGCTCACACTAACAGATTCACAGTAAATGTAACCCTGCTTTATAAAATTCTTTACTAATAAATACATGGTATTTCCCATGAAACAAACTATATGTGCTCAATAACTGCTCACAAATAGTTTGTTTTTAAATACACTATTATCATGTACACATGCGATATTAAAGATACAATGCCACCTGCTGGCTTAGGAGTTCCATGGATTGCTTGCTTAGAGTTTTGCTGTTAAAATGCCATCACCTATGCCATTCCCATCCTGTATACTCTAGTCTTCTAATACACAATACCATACATATCACAGCAGAAATAGTTTTCTAAGTCTAACCAATCAAATATACGCTATACCAGCAGATGTACACTGCTTAAAACAGGAGACACAAAACTCAATTATCAAAACAGACAACTTAATTACTTAACATACAAAATTTACCTGTGAAATGAAAGCCACTTGACTCCTTCACATAGTACAACTCCTGATGTCATAAGCAGTTCTGCAAAGTATTGTGTCTCAATTCCTTCTTCCTCATGCTTTTTAAACTGGATACCAGATGTTGTTAACAGTTCAATAGAGTCCTGTGCATACATATCTTCTCTAAAAATAGAGAGAAAAACATTCTTAAAATCTACAGACCTACTGATCATAAACCTGGTAAACTTTTTTTTCCTTATGCATTAACACAGACTTTACTAGCAATACAGGAGCAGCAACTTCAATCTGTTCCGTGTTTATTATAAAAATTACCACTTTTCATATCTTTGGTTAACTTTCATTAGCAGTTCATTATTCCCAGCACCTCCCACTCTAGTCCCCTTCACAAAAATCTACTTCCTGTTCCTCTTCTCATAATATAGAACATCCTTTTTGCAAACTACAGAGGAAAGTAAACATATGAATACAGTTATCTTAAAGTTTAAGGTAAAACATATTGTTCAGCAACAAAACAGTTGGAGCACTGATACTTGCTATATTATAGAACTTAAATCAATCTCCAGATCCCAGTGCTATATTTGTTCTGTATTTTCCATCCGCTTCTTGCTATCTGTAACTTAAGCTTGCTTGTATATTCAGACACACACTCTTCAAAAGGGAGGGAAAACAATTCCAATATGTCTTACTTGAACCTTTTATCTCTGCATAAGTTTCACTTACCACCAGCAGTTTTGTGAACTCTTGGGTATTTAATAATGAAAAGATAAAACTTTAAATGTATAATCTAATCTTTATAATCACAGAAATGTACAAAATGACCAATGGAAAAAAATGCTAAGATGGCTCTACTTAGGTGTTATTTATATTACTGTCTGCAACATACTGTTCTACAAAGTCTCTTCACCATATAGTTTTCCATTTTAATGGAAAAAAAAACCTCAAGAGATAAAACCAGTAGATCGAACTTGACTATTAGGTTCTGTTGCAAACTTATATTCCTTACTCTTAACAGCAAGTCATAAATCATCAAGAGAGAAATACATTCTCGGGACACGTCTCTTTTTTTCCTTCTCTCTCACACAGCTGCTCATTAGTTCTCCAGCTTTAAGGCATCAGCTTCCCAACACCTGTCCATTTCCATAACACATTAAGGAGCCCATCCAAAACAAACATGCCTATCATGTTCAAAATAAATAACAGTTTATTTCTAGTTTGTTGCTCTGCACTAATCAGGTGAATAGTTAGTTTATAGAAATACTTATGCTCATTGAAAATATACAGTGATAAGGAGTGGTTGGAATAACACAAAAAAAATATGCTGCCTTCTAGGCAAAGTCAACAGTTGCTTTGCTTTAGAATCAGAACACTTGGAACACTGTCACTTCCCAAAAGGAAGTTTAGGAAGACACACAAAAAAATTAATCATTTGGCATCCCTGTTCAAAATGTTCATCCTTTATGCAGCACTTATTTCATTTTGTATAAAATCAACCCCTAAATGAACGAGCAAGAAGAGAATTAAACAACAACCTAGATCCCACTTTACTAAACCTTCTTATCTATGCAGCATCTGAAATGAATGGAAAACTACTTTTGTTTTCAGCTGCTAGATATTACTAGACCAGCAAGTTTAGATACTGAAATACCAAATCAGCACTTCCTTTTCTTTCAAGAGATCCTTCAAACAAAACTAAAAAAGCATGTCACTCATCAGACCAAACTTATTTGTGAAAAGCCACAACACTACTTGTTTAGAAAAGAAGAATGATTAAGAGGGACAACAGCAGATTTTCTTCATAAGAATTGTAATTACTTTAGAAATAAGTCTTTTTATCTGAAAGACAAAAAACAAAGGCTTGTTCTCTGGGCTTCCTTTGTAGGCTGCAATTTTAACCTATGTATATTGAGTGTTTCAATGATCAGCCTGAAAAACTGCCTAAAATCCCCAAGCCTTCAACAACAAATTTAAATTTGAGGCTGTGATACTCTTTTCAGGCCACAAGAAAACCTGTCAGTCCAATTATACCTATTTATAGAAAAAATCAAGATAGTGCTCTAGCTGCTTTAGTAACCTTGTCAAGTTCTGATGGATGTAATTAGAATTTCATTTAAACATCTCATCCCACTGAGTAAGTCACATTCATACTTCAGGGTTTACCACTAATAAAAAATATGTTCTGAAATGAAGGCCAAAATACAGCTCTGACAGACAGTTAAAAAAAAAAGTCTTCATTTTCTAACATATTAACTAGAAGAATCCAAAACAGAAATCTCTGCAAGTCAGACCACACTGAAATAAGGGAGTAACATGCATGAGTTTGACTAAAAGAAGTTTCCCCCCACATAAAGGATTCCAGTCAGTAGATTAAAAATAGCTGTTATAACTTTTACAAGCTATTTTTCCACTAAATCAGAAATGTACATCCAAAAGTATAAAGATTTAACACTCACGTTAAATTAAATTTAAAATTAAATTGCCAAGTTGAAGTTCCTGGAGGGTATTCCCCTTGTTCGTTCATAAACGTCAGTCCTAGTTGAATTATTTTTAGCAAATCTACATTACAGCGTAATAATTGGTACTGATAGTCTGCATTGCTTCTGAATTCTCCAATAGGCCTTGCAACTACTCCTGGAAACTCTGTATCCTGTAAAGAGAGTAGCAAAACTTTATTAGAAGATACCTGTAAAATTTCACACTTTTCATTTTTAATAAAATATTTCAAGCATCAAAAAAATTCCAAGGCTGAAGAATACTGTGCGCAAACATACCTTTAAAAATGGTAACAGATGGAGGTCTTGCTATTTATGCATTAAGAATCCACTTTTTTCCCCCAATAGAGGTGGATAAATGACTTTACTACCATCAAGTTCACTAACATCAGAGATCATTTTTTACAAGAGCTTCTTAGATAAGCACCAAATGCTTACTTACCATAGCTACATAGTTATACTTCCGTATAACTTGACGAATTTTCTTCATCTCTTCGTCCAAGTTACAAGCCCAGACCTCACAGATTCTTTGGCTATGGTCTACGGTAGCTGCTGGCATAGTGGGGGGCTTTAGAAACCATACATCAAAAGTTACACTTGACTGAAGATCAGTTTCATAAAAAGAACCTTACTCTCCTTTTTTTACCTAAGAGAGGAAGAAAGCATTAAGCTTTTATTTATCAGTTATTAGGAAAAGATGGTTAAACAGCAGAAACAAACTTCACCCTTCAGCCCTTCACCACAACATAGCAGAACCACATGGGTTTTAGTTACAAAAGTTTGTCACCCCAAAATAAAACCCTCAGATTCCACTGGTAACCGTACTTCGTGCAAAGAGCCAGGTCTGCTGGCAAGCCCTCTCTAATGCAACAGATCAAAAGGACACCCGGGCCCACGAGCGGGGCGGAGGAACGCGTTCCTCCGGGCTCCATAGCCGCGCGTGGCACGAAAAAAGCGCCAAAGCGCCTCCCAGCGTTATGCCGTGCTCGGGGACCCGCCAAGTGCCAACGGGCGGCTGGTATGGGCACGGCAGCGAGCACTGAGCAACCGCATCTGGATCCCGGCGGCACGAGTCCCTTCCTCCAGGCCCCGCCAAACGCGCACAGATGCGGCCGCGTTCTCCCAGGCGCGTCCCCGCAGAGCCGAGGCCTGCCGCATGCCCTGAGCAGCCTCCAGGCCGTTTCCCCGCAGCACAACACCGCGAGGCCTTCCGGCCCCCCTTCCTCGGGGCCAGCACATCCCCAAAGGGCCGCGCGGACATCTCCGGGGCTTCCCCAGCCCTCGAGCCGCCTCAGGGCCGCAGCTCCATCGTGTCCGCGGGCCGAGGCCTAGCGGGGCGCGGCTCCACCGGAGAACCGCCGAGCCCGGCCTCCCCCCTCGCCCGCCCCTCACTCACACGCTGGGCCGCGGGGGGGGCCGGGCCAGGTCCTGCGAGGCCCCCGCGGCCCCCGCCGCCCCGGAGCCGCGAGTGGGCGCGCAACACGCAGAGAGCGCAGCGCCCACCACACAAAGCCATTACATCATCGCCGCGCGCCGCCGACGCGACCTTTCCCCCCTCACCTCGCGCCGCCGCTCGCGGGGCCGCCAATCGCCTCCGGCTCCGCCCCGCTCCCCCCTCGCCCCGCCCTCCCTCTCTGATGGGGCCGGCGCGCGCTGATGACGCAACTGGCGCGCGCGGCCGCGGAAGAAGCGGAAGGGTGGGGGGGGGCTGGGGGGAAGGAGGTGGCGGTGAGGTGCGCATGCGCGCGTAGAGGCCGGGCCGAGGTTCCGCCGGTGTCCGGCCGCCCGTCGGGCCGCGGCGCGGCCATGAACTGGCTGTTTCCTCTCGGCAAGGGTGGCGGCGCCTCTTCGTCTGCCGCCACGCTGCCCGCCCTCACCAGTCTCCAGCAGCAGAAGCAGCGGCAGATCGAGTCCCTGCGCGGTGCGCACGCCTCGTGAGTGGCCGCGTCCGGGTCGGGCACCCCCGTCTGGGCCTGTGCGTGGCTTCGCCTCCGGAGGGCCCTCCCGCCACCCCCGGAGCGTCATCGGGCCGAAATCGGACGTCTCCTTGCGAGGCCCTCCTGGCATGCACGGGACGGCTGTGCGGCCCTGCTCTGCGGGAGGAGAGGGGAGCTTCCTGGGAACGGGTTATAGGAGTGTACTTGTTGAAAGCGAAGGGTCAAACATTGGATGTAAAGGTTCTGTCAGTTGCGGCCGCGTTAGCAGCAGTAGCACGGCTGCCCTACTAGCTCTGGGAGCTGATCTACTGAGGCACAGCTTTACCTCACTAAGAGCTGGCTCTACTAGAGGCTTGTTTTCCCTGGGTGCTCACCGCAGATGTAGGTGGGGGTTTCTCCTGTTCAGCAGCTGCAGTTTTACAGTAATAGGCCTTTCTTCTTTCTGAGAAACTTCTGAGAGCACAACTCAGTTTCATGTGTTCCTAATCTGTTAACTGTGCTCACCTCCTTTTACAAAGATACCAAGATGAAAAAGATGGGGATCTTCTCAAAAGAGTTCAGTGGAGGGCTACAAAGATGATAAAGGGTGTAGAACACCTTTTTTTTTATGAGGAAAGGCTGAGGTACCTGGGTCTGTTCAGCCTTAAAAAAGAAGACTCAGAGGGGATCTGATCTACATCTATAAATATCTAAGGAACAGGAGGCAAATGGATGAGGCTGGACTCTTCAGTGTGTCATGATAGGACAAGGGGAAATGGTCACAAACTGATGCAGAAGAAGTTTTGCACAAATGTGCATGGGGATTTCTTCACAGTGAGGGTGATGGAGCACTGGAACAGGCTGCCCAGAGAGACTGTGAAGTCTGGAGACGTTCAAGACCTGCCTGGATGCCTACCTGTGCAACCTGGTCTAGGGAGCTGCTTTGGAAGGGGGGTTGGACTCCTTGATCTTTACAGGTCTCTTCCAACCCCTCAAATTCTGTGATACCCATGCTTGATGTATATATCCTGTTATGCTGACGTATCAGCATCTTAAGGGTAGAAGCATGAGAGATTACGGTGAGAATCCTTCAGTTAAGAATGAAGAATGGTGATTTCTGTGCATGGTGTACCAGAGGAGAACCTTAAACTCTGGTTTGTTTGCTGCTGATGTCTGATAGTTTCCTCAAAAAGTATGTGTTATCCCCAGAAAGAGTGTATACTGTGTTTCTTGTGAGGGTTAAGGTCAGGCTGGCTGACATGTGGTGAGTAGCTGGATTTGTAACTCCCTTCATTCCTGAAGCTCTTAAAGCAAGAGTTGTAAATTACATGTGCAAATGATGCTTTGAATAGATGCAAAACATGCCTAGCATTATAATTAACGTAGATTTGCAGGTTTTTGGTATTTTTGTTTGTTTGGGGGGGGAGGGGGAGGAAAGGAGGTAATTGTACAGAAGAGTGTCTGGCAGAGAATGTAGGGGTATTTCTGAAGTTGGGTGCAGTGAGACTTTTTGGGAGCACCCAGCTGCCATTATTATCAATCCTAGCTATGTTCCCTCTGCTTACCTGGGCACTTCTTCTGGAGAAGAATATTAGTAGCCAATTGCAGGCAGGAGGCATGTGGCAGAGGAACTAGTCTGCTTGAAAGCTTTGGTTTGACTGAGTAATTATAAGATGAGGCTGATTTTTTTTGCTGTTTCTTTCCTGATCTCAGCCTGGGTATGTTTATGTTGTCAGGTAATTATGCATCTGAGCAAAATCTCCACCTCCGTGTTCTTTGTGATGCCACCTTTTAAGACACTCTTCCTATGCGTAAAAACGCAGAGTGTTTTGAATGTTGAAATCAACCAGTGCAGTTGATTTTAAGGCTTTTTCTTGGAAGGAGCACATTTGAATTCACTTTCATAAATTTTTGTGAGAAGTTTCTTGATGGTCGCAGAGAGTCTGTCTCTTGATTGTCCCTGGACTAGGGCCTTCAGTTTTTTGCAAATAGCTTTTCTCCAGGTAAAAGTTCTTGAATATCAGTGTAAGTGATAGAACTTGGGGTATGCAGACAAAAATATACCTATTAAATAATTTATTATTGTATTAATGAAACAGTCAGTGTTATTTATCCTTTATATACGGGTTTGTAGGCAGTGTAGAGGAGCAATACCTTGTTGTGCACAGGGTGAAAAATAAACTGGGAGTGTTGACCATTGCTCTGCCTGTATCAGTACTGTTTGTGATAATGCTGAGGTTTGAAGTTTTTTCTTTTATCTTCAGTATTCAATATAGTATTCTGAAGCATATTAACTTCTTCAAGTGTTTTCAGTTTCATTCTTAAAAACTAAACTAATTAGAAAACATCTGAGATCTTGCCTGTTTTTAGAGTATAGGTACCAAGGCCGTCATACTAAACATCAGTTGGTTGCTAACAATTTCTTTCTTGACAGCATTGCAGAAATTCAGAAAGATGTGGAATATCGGCTGCCGTTCACTGTCAACAACTTGACAGTTAATATTAACATGTAAGTAGGTTGGGATATCACTATATGCACATCTTAAAAATTACAATTTTCTCATCAAAAGTAATGGAACATAAGTACGTCCATCTCATAACTCATTTCAGGAACTATTTCCTCACTTTGCGTTAGTAGTCTTAGTAATCTGAGTGAAATTAGCTCCGTACATGATGCAGAAGCTCAGATCAAAGCATAATTATATTTTGCCACGCTCAGTTCCTCAAATATCTGCATATTTTTAGTTGAAAGTGAGCAGTGGAAAATGGTGAGGATTTCTGATGTCTTTGAGTCCCTGACAGGTGAAAACAGATAGTAACTGACAGATCTGCCGTTAACTCCTGGCATCAACTCTTACCACAGTGAAGCTTCTGGTTCATAGTTTGAAAATGATTTGTTGTAATATGCTCTATGAATTTGCTTGTGCTGAGGGGGTGCTTCTGCTCTGGTAAATGTTGATAATATTCTATTCTCAAGATTTTTATTACTCAGCCATGTGGTCTTGCTAACTTACCTGATATTCTTGCAAACTACACTGCACTGCCTTTGGAGTAATACAATTTGTGTGGAACTATTCTCAACACTTATAGCTTTGCCTTTATCAGTGGACATAAATGCATCACCGTTATTCTACAGTTCTTCTCAGTAAATGCTCTCCGGTTCCATGAAAATCTAGTATGCTAATGTCTGTGAAGTTTCATTAATGACTTCTGATTTTGTAACTGAATAATCCTCTCCTGTACTTCATACTATATTTCTCCATAACTGTTTTCATAGAAGAGTAAGGTTACGTAAATTATTGTGCTTTTTCTTTGCATGAGAAGCCTTTTTAAAGCACATTTTGTGGAGTGTAGTGATGGTTATTCTTGTATTTACAGCTTGCTTCCACCTCAGTTTCCTCAGGAAAAACCAGTCATCAGTGTTTTCCCGCCTGTGAGACATCATCTAATGGACAAGCAGGGAGTATACGTGACTGGTCCATTAATAAACAATGTATGTATGGTTTGTATGTCCACATGTACGATTCCACATGTGTACGATTAATTGCAATTTTAGTATGTTATGGTAGATTATTAACAGTACTTCTGTTGTGTTCTTTTGTTTTCTGTTTTTTTTTTTTTAAAGAAAGGTCTAATGTTGATCCTAATCCCTTTCAAGTGTTCTTGGTTTGAAGACGAAGGCTCGGTACTGTTTGTTCTTCTCACTCCTATTAAAGAGTTCAGTATTCCACAGAGTTAAAAAGTTAAGATAGCTTAGAGAATTCCTGTCTCTTTTCTTGTTAGTGCCAATAGCACAGTTTGAGTTTCTCTACAGTCTATCACAAATTAGTGAGAAATATATTTTTAGACTGCTCTGTTACATACTTTTTTCAACCCTAATCCCATTAGAAAAGATGCCAAAGTTTTGCCCTAGTATGCAGGATTTTCTTTCTTTGTTTTTCTTTTTTCCTGTGCACCAATAATGATGTTGGTTTTTTTTTATTTATTTAGAGTGACATTTCCAGAATGATGCAACTAATTATGTTTTTGATCTCTTATGTAAATCTTGTGGTTTTTTTTTTTTAACTGTAACTCGTTAATTAAGTTTTCATTGTTCATCAGAAAATTTGTATTTAATTGATTCCCTGTTGACAGTGGAATATGCAGAAGGACTTCTAGTTTCTGTTTCTGTTCTGAGTGGCTTTAAGTTTGCCACTTAAAGCATTTGGAGGTTGTACATAAGCAGTTTACATTAGGGAACGTATTTCTCATATGGCTTTCAGAATTGTCACGTGGACATAGTAAAGTGTTCATGTTCATCATAGTTTGTAACTGCTAGATTCCAGGAATATTTTTTCTTCTGCACCTAGCTTTAATTATTATTTTTTTTCTTTAATACTAGTTTACAATGCACTCAGATCTTGGAAAAATTATTCAAAGTTTACTGGATGAGTTTTGGAAAAATCCACCAGTCTTGGCTCCTAGTTCAACATCATTTCCATAGTAAGTATCTATAATGATACATATAATACATACAATAAATATCTATAATGATACGTAATCGTGTGTAATAAAGTCAGCTTAAAATTGTGAAACTAAATATTAGGAGGGCAGGAAAATTGTAGTGAGTTTAATGGGAGAAACATGTCTGCTGCACCTGCACAAACTGATGTGTATGCTTGATCACATTAAGTATTTTGAGAAGAAACAGTAGATTGGTTGGATTTATATGTTGATATATTTTATGTACTTCTGTTTTCTTGAAAGTGTGCTAATATTTATAAAAGATAAAATCTGGCATTTGCTTTACACCATCAACTGAAAGTGGTGTTTCTCTGTATTTTTCATAATTTCTCAGGCTTGGAGGTAGTTTTCTGTTGCACATGTGCAACTGTGCATTTTTAAATAATCATACTAAATATGCAAAAGTAGCCTGAGACATTGCAACCTCGTCTGTACCACAGTGCTTTTTAGGGCTGACAGTGATATTGAGATTAGATGAAGCTGCAGCTATGAATTTTAAAAAATCATGTTATTGAAAACTAGTTATGAAGGTATTGTCAAAGCTGTTAAATTCCATATTGTAAACAGTAACTAATGAATGACATGCATTTCTCAGGATTTTAAGATGTAGGTAATATAAATTTATGTTTTAATAAGTGTTTGAGAAGTTGTTTTATTAGAATTAAGAGTGTGTGTGCATATTTTTCTGCTCTAAGTATGTATGTTCCACAACAATATTCTTTTTATGTTAGAAGTAAATGAGAGCAGAAAATGCTAAGTTTTTTATGGTCTTTTGAAAATTCAATGGTATGTCTTGTCTGTGGTCTAGCAATTATAATGCAGATGATAAGAGAAGTGCTCTAAGCAGCTGTTTGCTGACAGCCATGGATTTTGTTTGTTTTTAGCCTTTACAGCAAACCAGCTGGAATGCCTCCATATGCTCCTCAGGGGTTTCCATTTCTTCCTCCATACCCACCTCAAGAAACAAGTAGAACAATGGCACCCGTGCCTGTTTCTGAATCAGTTTCTTCAAGCTACACTACAGACAAGCCTGCTGCTCCCTCTTATGGCTTGATTGCTGATCTACCACTACCTGTTCCAACAGCAGAAATAGTGCTTCAGGTCTGTGTGTTGACACTCACTGCTTGAGCTATCAGATACTGGGTGCAAGTCCACTGAAAGGCACACAAAAAAATTGCCAGAAAACTCTTTGTTTTGCTGGTGCTAGGGAAATGAAACTGTAATTCTGGTTGTGATGAAGATTTTTTAGAACAAACTTGAAGCCAAACACGTTTCTTTTTGAGTTTCAATGAACTAGAATTATGCTGCACTCTTCCCTGCAGCTGTGACTGTTTATCGAGATATAAAAAATGAGGTGCTTTTCTGTACAGGATTTCTTGCCCAAAAGCTGTCTGGTGAGAACAGTGTGCAGTGTCAAGTGGTCATGTGTAGAACATGAAGAGGTTCTTATTTTTCTGCTTCAGATAGCTTCTCTTCATGGATCTGAGTGTGTGTACTTGCACGCTTCTCAAACTTCTGCGATCTGGAAGGATTTTTTTGAGTGCCTTCCGAGGGCTACAAAGATAGCTTGTGTTCTTTTGTTTTCTGTATCACAAGAATGAAACCCTGTCTATAGAGGGAAAAAAAAAAAAAAAGCTTTTCTCATCTTGGAAGACACAGTTCTAGTTTTGTAGAAATTAAAATTTCTACCTCTGAAGACAATTTTTTTTTTTTTCCTCTATAAACCTTCTAGGAGGGATAGGAGGGAAAGTCATGCAGGAAATCAGAATGTCAATTTCTTTTATCTGTTTTCAGTTCCCTGAGCTATACTCCTCTTGTGTGTTTCCTGGGTCATTTGACTGTTGTGAAATTGATGACTTAGCAAAACACAATGTTTTTTTCTTCCAAAATTGACTCTTTTGATAATAGACCACCTCAGGTATCCCTTACTGTTTTGTTGTGATGATTGAATTGAGAGTTCCTCTGTTTGGAGATAGTGTTACAGTTGCTTGTTACTTTTCCGATTTTACTTGTTGCTGGCAAACATTCGCCTCCAGTTTTGGATTAATCAGGTTATCTACCAAGAAATCACTCATAAAATCTGCTAATCATTTCTAAAATTCCATTTAGGTTGGCCAGAATGGATTTACTTACAAGATGCCTGATGTTCCTGATACCTTTCCAGAACTTTTGGAATTGAGGTAAATGATTTTTCCATAGTCATTAGAAGGTGATTACCGCTCTGTGTGATTTTGCTCATAATTCTGCATATATCACTGTAAGGTCTTTGTGGAAATGATAAATAGGACTGCTACCAGTTACTAAAATTATACAATGAGAAAGTAAGCCAGTCTTGTATTCAGACAGGCTTATTTTTTAAGGTTTTCTCAATGGGAACAGTACTTCAGGATTCAACACCAGAAAAAAGAACATTTACTTCTGTTTTCCTAACTATCAGTATTCTGCTGTGTTTGGGGGTTCACTGAAGATTTAGTTGCTGCTAAAACAGTAGGAGGAAATTTCTAGATAGAAAAGTGGTGGGGAAATAGACTTGAAACTAGTTCAGAAATGACCTTCTCTTAAATGGTTGGGCTGTAGCAAAAGGTAAACTACTTTGTGAGCAGCTCACCATTTGCAGCAGGGTTGGATTAAATAAATCCAAGTGGTTAGGTGCCAGCTGTCCCAGGGTGAATCACTTCCTTATCTGAATAATTCATACACTTATTTTGATGAAAATATTTGCATAATATATCTTACCACATTTCAAAAATTGCGTCAGTTACTTTTCCCAGCAACTTCCTCAGGTGTAGTGAGACGGTCTTCTGAATCACTTATCTGGTATTGAACACAATACTAATTAATTACAAACTCTGGAAGTTTTGGGAAGTTGGTTTGATCATTTTTTTGGCCTTGCATCTTTATGCTCTTGTCATAGATTATTATCAATGTTATTGTCAATGTCCTTTCAAAAAGGAAAAGACTTTGGCAAGGAAAACGTCTGTTTTTTTGTTAGCTTCTCTGGACGCCTTCTGAAGAGCTTGTGTTGAATTTAGCTAAGTCAGCTATAACTTCTAGCAGCATCCTAAATATGTAACATAAAGTTTGTACAGGCTATGAGAGGGATGTAGTTGAAGTGTTAGGATTTATCAGCAATATGAGTGTATTTAAAAGTCATGAACGGTAATACAGTTACGCCAAGTGGAAGAGTTGGGAATGAAAGAGTGAAATTGAGCCTAGGGAGAGAGGAACAAGTTTTTATCTTTGTTTCTCACCTCCTAACTCAACTGCCATTAAATTAAAAAATATTTTTTCCATGTTGAGTGTGTTTGGCATTTGATAGAAATTGGTAGGTAATCTCCCTGTATCTGTCTCAAGCCATGCACCTTCCCATCTTATTTTTTCCTACATTGTATTAAGGAAGGGAGTGCCACCATAGTAGCACTAAAACCACTTTGAAATAAGGCTTGAAATATGGGATACATCTTAATACAGAGCTTTTTAAGCACGCTGCATAGTAGAGCTTGCAATCCAGGAGAAAACGTAAAAAGCTGGTGAATTCCTCAAACTTTTGTCTTCTGGCAGAAATGAGAGACTCCGCATTTAATACTTTTTTTTAACTTTAAATGTTTTCTTTCTGTTTGAATGTAGTATATCAGAGCTGACCAATATGAATGAGAAGGAGGAGGTATTATTGGAACAGTTTGTGAATCTACCACAACTGAAGCAAGTCATTACTGATAGAGATGAGTTAGTGAAAAGCATTGAAGAGCTCGCAAGTAAGATGTCAAAAAATTAGTATTTCTGGCTTTGTTCTGAGAACTAAATCCTGTAAAATAATAATAATAGCAACTTTATTTTACAGAAAAAAATCTGTTGCTGGAGCCTAGTCTAGAAGCAAAAAGACAGACAGTGTTGGATAAAGTAAGTGAGCAGTAAAATTCTTTTCAGAAATTAGTTGTAATATCTTGGTTTTTCAGGGGGAAAACATTCTTTCTTCTTTCTTTCAGTATGAGCAACTAACGCAGATGAAAGCAGCATTTGAAAAAAAGATGCAAAGACAGCATGAACTTAGTGAGGTACAATCTCTTCTTCTTAAGAATACTTCACTAAACTTATGTTTTGATTTGTATCTTTATCCATCAGATTATTCTGATTAAATTCTAATTTTATGTGAAATAACAAGATTGACATTAAACATGAAATAAAATGGTGTGAAGTTAAAACTAGATTGAGAGCAAAATAATGTGAAAATTGCACTGCTATTTTTCTTACAGTACTGCAGAAACTAAAGTTGGAAGGGGGTATGATGAGCCTTTAAAGCTGCTTTTAAATACTGGGGCAAGGAGTTTTAAGAGTAAAAGTGCTTCTAAAGAAGGTTTTAAGTAATTGTACCCATGTATTATATATGCTGTCATACTGGCTTCTGCCATCAAATCCCACTATGCTGTTTCATAGAGGTTGTGATTCATTTGGTCACTTAGATTTTCATGTATTAAAACATAGGGCCACAAAGATGATAAAGGGCCTGGAATACCTCTTATGAGGAAGGGCTGAGCAACCTGAGTCTGTTCAGCTTTGAGAAGAGAAGACTCAAGAGAGGACCTGATCCATGTGTATAAATATCTAAAGTGCGGGAGGCAAAGGGATGAGGCCAGACTCTTCAGTGGTGCATGCAATAGGACAAGGGGAAATGGTCTCAAACTGACATACAGGAAATTCCACACAAATGTGCATGGGAAATTCTTCACAGTGAGGGTAACGGAGCACTGGCACAGGCTGCTCAGAGAGGTGGTGGAGTCTCCTTCTATGGAGATGTTCAAGACCCGCCTGGACCCCTACCTGTGCAACCTGGTCTAGGGAGCTGCTTTGGCAGGGGGGTGGACTCCAACCCCTACAATTCTGTGATTCTGTATTACTCACTTTTCCATGTTTATATAATCATCTGTCTTTCTTTTTCTTGGAAATGTGGATTTTGATGGGTAATACAGTACTAATAGAAATTTTTATTTGCTTAGAGTTGCAGTCCAAGCGCTCTGCAAGCCAGACTTAAAGTAGCTGCTCATGAAGCTGAAGAGGAATCTGACACTATTGCAGAAGACTTCTTGGAAGGCAAAACAGAAATAGACGACTTTCTTAGTAGTTTCATGGAAAAGAGAACGGTATATAAAATAACATTCTATCATGGTCATTCTGATCTGAGAGATGTACAGTATATAGTACAGTATACGGTATATAGGTAATAAATTAAGACAGACTTTGAGCAGTCCTATGATTCAAGGATGCTTTAGCAAGCTCCAAGGAAAGTTTCAATCTATTTAAAGTGGGATCAGTGTATATTCAAGGCAGGAATGAAAAGATCTCCTGCACTAGACCTTTGCCTGTGCTCTTGAAGTTATTTTTGTGCCAGTTTTCCCTGTATTCTCTATAGATATAGGGAACATAGCCACATAGGCAGTTTTAAATTTGGGAAGTTGACATGTTGTAATTAATAAATTAATCATTGTTATTTAAGTTCTTAAACTAATCAGTCTTTTGACAGCTATCACCAAGGAAGTAGCGGGGTCAAAAGCCACTTCTCATGCAGAGTTAAGTGCAACTTACTGTGTAGTGCACCTTTCTTTAAAGGTACCTGATAAATGCATTTCATAATAAAGGAAATGTTTTTCAGGTATGCAGTTGTGGATGGAACAGTGTTACCAATATGTAGGGTTGTTCAGCCTTAAGTTTGGAAGGGAGGTTCACAGGTCTCTCCCTTGTTAAAGAGCCTGTAAAGTAGCTAAGTCATTAAAGAGAATCTGCAGTATGTGTTGTGCAGAGTTCCTCTCAGAACTGTCTCTTCTGTCTCTTGTTTTCCAGCTCTGCCACTGTAGACGAGCCAAAGAAGAAAAACTTCAACAGGCAATAGCAATGCACAGCCAATTTCATGCACCGCTATAGGTAAAATGCTGTTTCCATATTTGTGATGAACCTATTTTTTTTAATCTACCACGTTGTTACACACAAACTGCTAACTGCAGCAGATTTGTTATAATGCCTAGTGTTTTATTAATGGTCTGCTTGGTAATAAAGTGTGCTGCACCAGTTCATTAAATTTAAAACACAATTTCTGGAGGACTTTAAATATCTAATTATGGAAATCTGTCTTTACAGGTTTCTTGCAAACTACACCTGCCAACAGAAGAGTGAAAAAAACCCAGTAAAGCACACTTTTTAATAACTATTATTTGCAAATAAGCATTTCATCTTATGTGGTTGTATTTATAGAAGAGATTGTATACAGAGCTGGGACTGTTTTTGTACAAATTAGAATGTCTCTTTATATTCTCATTGTACTCAAGAATCCTTCTATTGCAAACTTTGCACTAATTTCTTGTATTTATTGTTGATAGTTCTTATTATATTTAAGTTCCTGCTGCTATACCCCATTCTTCAAAGATTAAATATCTAAATATGTAATTTTGACTAGCTTTTTACATTTTTATAAAAGCATAATTCATATCTTTTGTATTTTGAAATTGAAACTGATTTGGCTTGATCTGTGGAGGAGTTTGAGATAAATGGTGATAGAGCTTTGGAAACTGAAGAAGTTCATAATCGGAGATAGTAAATTCACAAGCTATCTTTTCTTGAAGCCAAAATGTTTAAGAGCAATTTTTGTTACTTTTAAGTGATAACACAAAACTAATTATAGCCTGTGCTCTGTTTTGGATGAGCAGATCTGGATTAAGCAAAGATTGTGTTGGAATTAACTATATTGGAAACAAAGTGAAATGAATGATCTCTGTGTAGATTTGGTATGTTGCTCAGTAGCACCAATGCACTTGATTTCAGGTGTGGCCTGGTACCTAGCACTGTAATTAAACACAATTTCATCTAACGATTTCATTTTCATGTTTGTTTTTACTTATTGAGAAACAAATTAGATTATCTTCTAGTTCGTCTTTTATGCAATGTGACTACGTGTGAGGAGCTCAAAGACAGTACAAAATCTAATTCTGAAGTTCTTTGTGAAGTAGCAGTTACCCTCTCCTATTTTTAAGGAACAAAGGAACTGATTTGGCTATGGTTAGGTTGTGTGTTGTGTTCAGGACAACGATAAAACTTGGAAGTGAGCCTTAAGTCAGCCCTTTAATCACTGAATCTTGTCTCAGGTTAGACATTTTTGTTTTGTTTATTTAAATTATTATTATTATTTTTTTTTAAGTGTGAGCATGTATTAAATGAGAATGGCTAGGAACAGATGCAGTATTCTGTAGGAGAAAAATACAACCCCTAACCACATGCATGTGTATTCTTTCTTGCTCTTGCAAAAAGGCAAATTCTTGTTCTTGTCAGTGAATTAGATTTTCATGCAGATTATGAAGTTCCATAAGAACAAAAGTACCGTTTCTGGAGAGAACTATGGTAAAGAACTGAATAAGTCACTGTCAGGGAGTCTGCGCCTTCCTTACCAGGAAATAATGATGTCTTAGATATTGCTCTGTGTTACCTAGCCACAAAGCATCACAGATTCAAGGCTCAGTTTAAAGGAGGTCATAAAATCATTTAGGTTGGAAGGTCAGTTCATTAGAGTACCTTGTCACTAATCTTCTATCGGTCCTAAACTCAATACTGGCAATATGAGGTAGGGTATTTCTTTGGAATTAGAGAAAAGTGAGTAAATTTGAAGATAAGAAAAATGACGACAAACTTAGTTGCAAGAAGTCAATACCACAGGCTAGTGACTCTTTGAATGGGGCATTAATATCAGTCCTGCTGTACTTTACAATATTGTAGTTGTTTGTCTTAAGCTACCACCTTTCATGGCACATGTATTACTGGTGTTTGATGAGGTTGTTTGTTTTTTCTTGTAAAGCTAGCCCAAATTCTGAGATTGGATATCCCAATAAAATACAACTGTGGTCCAAATCAAAAAAGATATATAGGTGCCTGAAGAAAAAATTAATTGTAAGTGCCACTGATTAAGCAATAATGTACAGAATATCTTTAGAAATAAATTCCACTGACTGCATAATAGTGCTTTTATATTGATGTAGTACTTCTGCTAATTTGATAACTAAACCCCTAATTCAACACAAGCTTGCACGAAAGGTTTTCAAAAGGCTTTGGACACAGATCTCCCAGTAATGTGATTTCTGCAGCTCTTCCTCAGTTGGACAGCTATTTTCCTTACATATTTTGTAACGCTATGGAATTGCAGGCTTCTGTCCTCATTTACTGCCTTCTATTGAATGTTACGTATTATGGTGCTCTTCTGTAATGACTGAACTCTCCAGCCAGGTCACTTTTAGAGGAATTGCTTCTTGAACTAGTAAGAGTTTTCAACACTTGAGTCTTTTCTCTTAGGTTAGTTCTGTTTTACAGAGATAACACTTAGAAATGCAGGATTTCTCCGTAGAGATATTCTGATGGCAGTGAAGGAGAGTCTAAAATGTCAGTGTTTCATGCAGTGTTTCTTTCACAGGGATGTGGAAATCTGAAGTCCTTTCAATTCTCCTTTTTTCATTTTCTCTCTTATATTGTTGTTTTTGTGTCTAGGATTTTTTTTTTTAAGTAGTCAAAAAAAAAAATCAAACCCATTCTTTAGAAAAGAAGCATGAAATACTGAATTCATCAGTGACATACTTGGTCAATTAGAGAGATCCTGTAAAATAAATAGAAATGGCTAGCCTGCTTCTGGCTCTTGCAGGATTTGTCAGTCTGCTGCTGTTTTTCTCAGTGTTGCTTTTCATTTTCTTTTGTTTTTCTTTTAGTCTAATACTAGTTGTGCCAATGCAAACTTTTCCTTCAAGCTAGCCTTCATACTGTCACCAGCAGATATAATAAAACACTAATAATTAATCTGTCAGAGGCAACTGGCCTCTAGCATGCTGGTAGTTCATGGTGAAGCATGTTCCTTACCTTATTTTGCAGAAATGTGAGGTATATTTGTAAATTGAACTTCAAGCAATTTCCTATGAAGTGTAAGAGGATTGAAGCTGCTGTTAGATGCATATCCTAGAATCTTTTGAAATGTGTTAAGCAGTCTGGAGTAAGTAGGGTGCATACAGTGACTGGTTTCTGAAGACCAGTCACATCCATCGTGAGGTGTTCTGCCAAATGGAAAAGTGAAATAAGTGAGTAAGAAATGTCAGAATAAGGAGGTGACTTGTCTTTGGTGTTTTAGTAGTTTCGGGTGGAAGCGATGGCCCATTCTGTATTGTAACTGCTAATTGAGCCTGGTTTTGCCTGTCGTAGTACCTGATCTTATTTGCTAAGTTTTTTGGTTTTTATTTTTCTGTAGCTGATTTTAGTCCTCTTGGCAAGAGGCTTCTTAAATCCTGAACTTATTTCCATATAGCAATTGTAACTTGATGTTATTGCAGACCAGAGAAATGTTAAAACATGTCTGAAATCAATTAAGGTTCATTTTAGGGGGATATTGCGTACAATGCTGTTAATGGTACATTCTGTTGGAGATTATAGAAGAAAGCTTTTCTAGATTTCACAGCTTATTTGACATGCTAAGCCTTTCTGAAAGACAGGGACTGTCAGATATGTACGGCTATGCTAACCAACACTACAAGCAAAAGACCGTATAAATCAGTTCTAAGTAATATCTAATCTATAATTGTCTTGTTTGCTCTGTACATACTCCTGCAGCTTTGCCACTTTGGACCTTGACCAAATGCAGAAGTTAAAAATCTTTTAGTCTTGTTTCTGTTTAAGTTCTTATTACTCCCTCTCAAGACAAGAAATTGTCTCCTAAGAGAGATAAAGCTGAAATAAAACACTGGCAACACAGTTAAAGTCAGCTATTACAGCCTTATTGTGTACATTACTCTGAATGATAAATACTGTACTGTGTTAAACTTACAAATAAAGGCTTATGGGATTTTTAACAAATTTGATAATTGTCTTAAATTATGGATAGAGTTGTGCATTTCATTTATTGGGTAGATACAGAAGGTAGATACAGAATTGTGCTGGAAAGCGGTGGTGCAGAAACTACTCAAAAAGACAAACTTTCATTCATGGTATGCAGTGTTCTTAACTGTTTAACTCTTTAAACTGTAGTAATTCCTGGAGCCTTCTTCATTAAAATGGGTTTTGTAAACCCATATTGCAGCTCTAGTTAATGCTTTTTTAAATTTTTTAGCTTGATCAGACAGCCGTAGAAATCAAATTTATATATAGTAATAAGCTACAGAGAAAGCCTGCATACAGGTAATAAGTGAGTACCATGACAGTATGAAAATGTCTGCAATTTTTAGTCATTGAAAGCAGTACATTGTTCAGAATACTTCAGGAACCAGTAGACTTAAAAACAAGTCTTTGCTTCAATTCAGTCACTTTAGTGAACCAATAAAGTTTAGTTAGATTCTTTTACGTTATGCTTTATATGAGAAAACCACTAAGTTTTAAAATAGCATTATTTACTGCCTCCTAGTGTCTTATTGGCAGTCTAAATAATATAAGGTAAATGCTTATTTTAATATTCTGTTCTATCTTCCAGTTCTCTGGGAATGTTTCTGGCCATTCTCAACACAGGTTTGCTGTACTCGTGAAATCCTTATCTTCTAGGCAGAGGCCACCTCTTTGTTATTGCCATTTTAATTATTGTAATATTTGTATTGTCAAACATCTTCTATGCTATGTAAACTTCCTGTAACTAGACTTTACCTTCAAAGAATGTAGTTTGCCCACTCAAATTTTATGAAGAGCTTTCCTCCCTGTTCCTTGCTTTTGTTGAGATCTTTCCCCCTAAGCTCTCTCTTCCAACTTTATTTCGTATTTCTCAGCTTTTCACAATCAATTGCCAACTTATTACCTTCGTTGATGTTGTGCGTAAAGCTACCATTAGAAGCAGCTGGTCAATCCATTTTCTTTGTTCTTCAGCCAGAGATTGTTTATTGGATTCACTCTTTGATCCTGTTAACTTCAGTGTCCTTTAGATACATATTTCCCTACTAAAGAACACCATGAAAAGAGGCTAAAATTACACTGCAGAAACGTATAATGCTCTTCTAATCCCTTCTTCCCAGCTGTTTGTTATGCTTATGTGTGTCCAATTACAAATTATTCCTTGGCTCATGCCAAATTTGCAAGAATTTGCAAGAGGGAGGATTCCTACAAGGCTCCAAGAAATTACAGTAATTCAGTGTGATTTCCACATTTTTCATATTCTACATTCCCTAAAAGAATTAAAGATTCCCATGTAATCAATTCAAGTTAATTCATAGCAGCTTAAAAGCTTGATTCAAATGTGAAAAATAAAAAGCCTTCCTTGATGTCAGTGACAACAATGCCTCTTGAGTTACTGAAGAATCATATTACAAAAATTAGGGGAGCAAATCTTAATTTAATTCAGGATTATGAAATAATTTAACCATCTGTACACCACCTAAATATTTATTTGGAAGTGTTTCTCAGCACTAATAATGTCACAAATACATAACGTTGCAATTTAAACAATAGTAACTAATGCAAAATTCCATGGATTCAAAGACACATCACAGCAGACTGCAAAGCAGAAACTTCATTTAAAATGTTAGTATGTTGGCATTTCAGCTGTAAAGCTAGTTACAAGGAATTGCATAAGCAACATGAAGATAGTACTTTGAGATTGCAAATTATATATATATATATATTCCTATTCTGCACTTGTTTCTAGGCATGTCTAATACGGTACAATACTATGATATGCAATTCTACATTTTAAAGATATGAAATAATATTACCCAGTCTCAAACTCATTTTTATGAGGAATAGTTGTACATATTTTGTTTTCAATGCTGACTTCACAGCCATGTTTCTTTACTTTGAGAAAACCCCTTCAAAACCTGTCAATACCATAAATTTGACGGGCTACGTTCAAAATATTAAACATTATTAAAAGTACAATTAAAATCAGGATATTCATTTATTAAAAAGCCATGAAGATTAAAAATGAGAAGGCTATAGATTCTCAGCAGCATGTAATTTATCATAGCCCTCTTCTTAATTGAGTGACTGATATATCAAACTCAGGATTGGGCCTTCCCAATGCAGCAGTAAGATAAATCTCGCTGTTCAAAGACAACTTCCTTAAGAGGATATTAATAATACTGAAGTTTAGCTACTCATTTTTTATAAGAAGTTCTTAGAACAAAGTGAAAAGATATCCAACAAAAGCAAACAGACTAAGAAAATCTAAAGCTTCTGAACTGAGGTATATTTATATAATTCAGCCTGTAAATCTGTACTTCAAGGAGAAGTATGAAGCGCAATCAAAGTAAACTTACATTACTACCATGCTTTGCTTTACTGAGCTCAGTACCACATCACTGCCTCCAAGCCAGTAGGAGCAACAAGAATTATACTTTTAAGTGCTTGCTTAAATAGAAGGGGGAGGAGGGGAAAGACTTGGAAGCACTACAGCTTGACATGGAGGCCTTTTAGTGTGTTTCAAAACATCCTATGTGGGTTACTTCCATATCTATGATTACAAAAACTACTGTACCTACTGTTGAAAATTATAAAACCAAACTTGAGATTATATTTCCCGGTGTGTTGTTCTACTCCATCTTTAATATTAGAAAATAAATTCTTTGAATTAGTCCTTTTCTTAAATTAGCATTGCTATGCTCTTTTGAGGTTGGCAAATGCTAACAAGAGAATTTTTGCATGCAGATAAAAACACCTTGGTTTTTTATTTTGAACAATAAAATTTGGAAGAAATATTCTTCATAGGAATTACTGTATGCCAATAACCTTTCTTTAATTCTGAATTTGGAGCAATGCTTATATAAATTATGTTTATGAGTGAGTTTGGACTCCTTATGGCCTGTATAGCGTAGGTGTCTTACTCTCTCTGAAATAACATTTATGAGCAGGAATTAAAATAGACTGAGACTCAGGATTTTTATTGTGTTCAGAATTTTACAGCCTAACATCTTTCATTTTAAAAGGAATTTTCTGCCACAAGGATTAAGTGTTGTTATACTGATGGAAGTTTTGCTCACAGAAACTTCTGAACTTTCAGCGCCAGTTGAGAATCAAGCACAAATGGGATGCAGTCATGTGCAGCAGCTGCTGCTTACTAAGGAATCTTTCTTTGGGCTCAATGCTGCATTTGTCCCCTTAAGCAGGCATGTTCATTTGCTAGGTTTACACTGCCTTAAAGGACTGTAGTAGGAGAAAATGGAAAATAGTTGTCGGAGTTCAAAAAACAACACTGCTCCCGGGGAAAAAAAAAAGAATATTCAGTGTGTCCAATGGCAAAAAAACTACAAAAATAGGTTTTGACTAATTCACCAGTAAGCCTAGTGCTGGTGAACCTTCAACTCTGTCCATACATAGAGTACTTTGGAATTCTGTATTTTTGGAGATTAACTATTTTGTACAATAAATAATTATGGGAATGTACACAGTAAGGAATAATTATGCGCAGCATTGATAAAGTGAAAAGAAACACCATATTGGCTTAAATAAATATTCATAACATCAGAGATTACTTTTATTAGCATTGTGTCTTAAAACTAATAATGGCTTGTTCTGCTTAATCTTTACTTACATAATTGCACAGTTCCCTTTCTTTGGATTATTTCTTCAGGCCACAGACAATTCCCATTCTTTGTGTGATTAAAAGTTGTTGCTCCACACCATGAAGGACTCAACAGCATCTAGATCCTTGCTGCTGTGAAGGCATTTCAGACTGCCAGGCAAACAGCTTCATCTGAATCCTTGCCACTGTCTTCACTAGGCAAGCAGCCACCCCCGCTTGGGGACCGACAGCTTAAGTCCTCCACCCCAGACTCCTGGTCACTGTTAGCTGAGAGGTCAGGATCAGAGCTTTTCAGGTTGTCCTGTGTCAAAATCAAGGCTGAATCTTCTTCATCCCCTTGTGAAGGGCTCCGGGATGGGAATGATTTCAGATCGATGCTGTACTCCTGGGGAGTGTTAGCGATGCTGTTGTTGGAAGCAGAAAGCACTAACTCCTTGCTTCGGTCTTGCTGCTTACTCTTGACTTTATTCCCATTTAATTGCAATTTTTGAAGGTTTGCCAATCTCTGAAATAAAGGAGAGAGTATGTATTACATGCACACACTTAGGATTCAGTTTTCCTTTTGTCTTTACCTTTTGAAAAAACAAAGAAAAAGAAACTAAGTTGAGAACCCAAGCCAAGTGGCACCCTATAAACTTGCCTACTTGTGGAGTGTGGAAATGGCACAATGCTGTCACAAACTAATGCAGAACTGAGTTACAGAAAGATAAAAAAATTATTTAAAGAATAATATTTGTCCACCATCAGGTGATTTTTTTCCTTAAAGAAAGAAGTCTACCTTTGTGTCTTATGAATGCGGAAAGCAAAAACATTCCTGTCAATTCATGTGAGGACACGGATGATGGTTGGATATCGTCATGCCAGAAATGGATACAATGTGTAGGAGATCCTTCCACACGTGGAGCTGGGTGTCATTTGCCATTAGATCTGAATGTCCTAGATTTTAATAAGTGTTTATTACCTCTTCTAAGACTATCAGTTCTTCTTCCAGCTGTTGAGTCTCCTCCTTCACTGCCATCAGATAATCAATCACTGACTGCCGAGGATGCAGCCCCTTCTCAAAGCGGTTGTACATACCACTCCAGAATCTGAAATTGATGAGGAAGTCAGGAATTTTGTGAGATGGTTTCAGAAGACTTAAATGCATGCAATTTTTCCAGTCTTTTTTTCCCAGCTGTGCTGGAATGTGTACACATATTGCATACATTCATTAAATATTTGATAAGGTTTATGGTTCATTTACTTTGGGTCTATGCTGAAGATGCAAATCAGTGGGCAGAGCTTAAACCACTTCTTATATACAACAGTGAGAAAGGTAAATGACTTAGATCACACGTTTCTGGGTGATTCACTGATTCAGGCTTTCAGCAATTCGGGACATCATGGCTAAGCAGTGGCACAGCTTATCAGAAGAACAAGTGTCCTCCAAGAGTAACACAGACTTCTGCTACGGTACTTTGTGCTATTTACATTACATCGCTTTGGAGCATGGAGCTATTTTTCAAAGAAAAGAACTCAAATTCAAGTCTGTAGCTTGCTGTAGCACTCTTCTGTTTTCCTCAGAACACGTGGCCAGAAGCTGACTTTGCAAGCGTAAGTAGTTCAGCAGACAGGTTAAGTAACAGACCTGCCCTTGGATGAAGCTGCCCAGCCAACAAGCTATCATTCCTATCCTAATAGTACATTATTTAAGTCACATTCCCCCCTAAGTTTATCATCTGATAGCTCATGTTTGGAAATCCTCACACAACCAAGTAATTCAATTAAAATCAACTGGATTACTAAGCCAGTGAGTATCAGTATTTCTTTTATAAATCTCACTGTACCAAAGAATGAGATTAATGGCTATTTTTAAACCGTTTTAAAATGACTATGACCTAGGACAGCAGACGTGAAAAACTCAGTTCCTGTCATTTAGGGTATATATTTTAGCAAGAGATTTTACTAGCTATTAGAAAAAAAGCTAATGGGTTCTGCTTAAGTCATGTTTCTTGTGTACTTCTAATCAAGTTCTCCTTATGTTAAGATTAATGGTGCAATTAATTACTTGAGTCAGGATGCCAATATGAGCATTTTAATATTTATTAGGTATTGTTAAATTTTGGAAAAAAAAACAAAAAACCTTTGAAGTATACACAACAGGTGTACTTTTTAAAATGACAACATGGAGAAAGTCTGCCTTTTTTTTTTTTCCCAAATGCTTGGCTTAGCAATTAAACTGTATCAAATTATCATTCTGAAGTCTCAAATGAAAGAAGTTTAAACTTAAATTTAGGAAACGTTGATGATAACAGAACTGAAATAGCTGCTTCCCAGTGGAAGATGTGAGTAACCACAAAATTAGGGCATGCAACTATCAATATAGCTCTAATCTTAAGCTTCTTTTCAGATTAATACTCTGCTGTGGAACGCTGCAGAGGTGTTGGCTGACTACGAGCATGCAAAGAAGAGACACGCTGCATCTGAACCTGAATTCAGTTTCCATACATTTTCTTACAGAATCATAAATAGAAAGGCATTATGTTCTGTACTAACACAACTGTAATGGTGTGCTCCCCTCTCTCCCAGCCTTTTCCTTTTGGCTTGGCTGTTATGTCCAAAGCCTTGCTTAGGACTGATAACGCTGTCCTGCTAAATACTATGACTATGAGCCAATCATCTTAGCCCATAAATAGTGAGCAGACTGAGAGCCCCTTGAGCACTAATTCTCATAACCAGACTGCATGTGATCTCCCCAGTTCCTTTGAAATACTGAGAAGCTTGAGTGGCTGTAGTTACAGAGTGGATTACACGGAGTAATTATTGGAGATAACTTAGTGGAATATTGCCCTCTTAAAAGAGGAAAATAAAAATAAAAAACTGTTGAAGAAACCTTCAGGGTGGAATGCAGCAAATACGCAAGGAGTCTGTTCCTTGGTAGTTCCTTTGGGAACATAAGAGCTGCAATCCTTACATTGTTAACACCAGAGGAACCGGTGTGCTGACTTCATGGATCCAGCACAAAGAATGGAGCAAGATGTAAAACTCTGAAGCCAGACTCTGTGATAAGATCGCATGGATGGAAATGTGGTACTACTACAGAACTGATAAACTGCGCAGTAGTCATCTTGAGTTGGCAGCTTTTCAAATTGTCTGTTGCTCAAACCACAACAATGATAGGTATGACTAGAGTCACTCAAGCACCACTTGACAGTAAGAAGACAGTATAAAAATGGCTTAAGAGAAGCAGTTTGGGAGAAAATACTATTGTGGACAAGCCAGGAGGACACTGCTGGCTTCTGGGACCAGTCAAGTGGCCGAGCCTCTCTTCCCCTCCCATAGACACCTATTTGGTAAGATTCACACAGTCACTTCTTGCCCCTGGAAACTAAGAAATATCTATGGAGTTATTCTATAGTTTAACAGATGTGCACTCACCTTGTTAGTGCTTGCACATGCTCTGCAGACAGTGTTATTATCACTGGAAATTTGAAAGAATCTGTAATCTGTTGCTTCAATAAAGAGTACTATCGTCTAAGTTAGTCATAAGAGTTCTCACTCAGAGCAGCCAAGCCCCTCAGGGGTGGTTCTATGAGTCCACTGAAACACAGCTAGATGAAGGTGCCCCACACTATGGGTGAATCTGTAATCGTAAGTGTTCTCTTTGGAAGGTCATCCGAACACAACTGGACCTGTAGCACCAAAGTGGGTATTAACCCTTTAGCACAGAATCATCCTACAGTTCTCAAAGGCAAGGAATATTACCTACTTGTACAAGAAGTTGCAAGGAGCCATCTGTGGGTGCAGGGTCCCTCGGGTTTGACTGTGTTCTGATCTGTACAAAGGATTCAGGTAATCTGCACGATTTTTCCACAAGTGAGCCCACAATGAATACGTTCGTTCTTGGACTCTGAAAAAATATAGTCAAGTATATCAACATCTCTGGCATGCTTCAGGTATTAATAAAGCTCTGTTAAGGCATTCCAATGCTGTTTCTACTCAGCTTTATAATTCCTTAGCAGAATTAGGTGAAAGTTAGAAGTATAGAGAGGCCTTGGTGAAACTGGAGGGAGTCATTTATAACTCATGCAGGTCAAACGCAGTTGATAAGCCTGATATCTGTATGAATGCTAACTGTCTTCAGAGGCTGAGTAGTCATTTGTTGTCTCTGAGTTATATTCAGGTTCAGCCTAACATGGTTATTTTACCACCTGGTACTGACAATTGCTACACAAAATAATCTTTACAAAAATAATCTACACAAAACAATGCTTTATAAGGGAGGATCATGATTCTGTCAGGCAAAGAGGCTTTCTGCTGCTTTTTAATGTTCAACACAATAGGTCACTTTTTATGAGGATCACAAAGAGTGGGTTATGGACACAACCTTAGCCATTCAATGGTGGAGTTGAGTATTGGCCAGGAAGCATGTACCACCCAAAGACAGGTTAGAACACAGAAGAACAGTGACCCAAACTGAGAACTTAACTAGGGTTAAAATCATCTGATTTTTTGGGTTTTTTTTTTCCCTTTTTTATTTTTTCCCACAGCTTTATTGACATTTTGCCTTATATATTGTTAATGCTGTGGCTAAAGATCTAATGCTCTTCCACCAGTTCTCATTAATCCCTGTCATGCACACCATGGATCATAGTCACAGCAGAGACCCATCTGGGAAGATCAACTCCTCTGGTATTAATATGTGTCACTAGAAGATGACGGCCAGGAATGCTACACTGCACCTTGAGCTGTATGAAAGCCTGCACAGCTTCAATACAGTAACACCCACACACCTCAACAGAAATACACAACTAAAGAAAAGGCCTTCTTACTTCAGCTCTCGTCTCTCCTTCTGGCTGTTACACAGGAAATTACCAAACTGGCAGGAATAGATGTGGTGCTGTATATGGATCAGGAATCTCTCGTTGAACTCAAAGGCACAAGGAAACTGTTCCATTAGCTGCCAGACACACTCAATGAACTGGTCAATAACTGGAGAAATCTCCTTTGGATCTCCATCTAAATTGCCATACCTAAAGCAAGACAAGAAACATTCAATTATAACCTGAAATCCTCAAAACTGAATTAACACTGGTGAAAACAAAACCCTCCTTTTCAGCATACAAGCTATATTGTAGCTATTAATTTCTAAAGTCTCAACCAGAAGTATATTTTTACTTAACAAAAATGATGCAAGACTCGTGAAGTAGAAGGAAAGCAGAACTTTTCAAATAGGAACAAAACACCTTTACAGGTGTCTTGTTGCCTCACAGGTAGTGTCAGCTGGCTGCTGTACAGTCATGTTTCAACATTACTAATAGACAATTGCGTCACAGTAACAGAAGTCATCATAACTGCAGTGACTTCAGTAAGTCACCGGACAGTCTCTCAATGGTAGACTACTGCCAGACCCAGAAAACAAAGCAGGAGACTAAATGAATAACCTCTGCAGGAGATAGTTTAAAGCTGCCCTCTCTTAGTGACATTTTTAGAAGTTGGGAAATTATCTACATTTTTTTGGGTTTATCAAGTGAACAGGAAACTTTCTATCTGTAAAACTGCCTACTGGAACCACTTGCAGTAGGGGACCTTGAAGAACAGAAGCCTGAAATATAAAACACAGAAGTAAATCAGTGTTTTATAAGTTCATCTAATAGGAAGAAGCATTCTTAATTATTCTGTTTGTCTAGTATATATAGTGGATGTTATAGTGGATATATGCCAACACAGTGAAAATCCATCAACATCTAAAATTGAAACCCCTATTTCTCCTGCTGAAATTTCTCACGTGTTGTGGCATTGCACAGATTTCCTGAAAAGCTGTTTTGTTTTTAACTAGAAGATAAATTTACGTTCATATCAGCCAATATTATGTTACAGATGCGCAAGATAACTTGTCAGGTAAAGAAAATCAGAAAGTCATATATTTGGACATTTCTGAACAAACGCTACTGCCTTCATCAGAAGAAAAAGCATAATAGGAAAAGTATATCTTAGTTAATGCTAAGCATTTCTATGAGTTATCTATTAAGTACTATCCTGGAAGATGGATGCCTTCCTGAGCAGAGACTGAAGTGGGAAGTCTTGGGACTACTGAAAGATCTGCTGGGTTCCAAAGGCATTTTACAAGCCACAAATTATTTGTCTCTTACATACATCTCTCAATGCTCATAGCAACTGCAAGACCAGCAGTCAGTGTTCCCAGCAGCAATCTTTGAGTGTATATATAAGAAATATATGAAAAAATACATGAAAATATTTCACTTCATTTCCAGGCAGCTAACTTATATAGTGGGAGAAAAGAATGTGGTGATATGCTCAGGGTGTTTTGTTGATGTGCTTTGAATGACAAGAAAGTTAAATTGGAATGGCTGTGGATAATGACTACATAAAATATACAGAGAGAGAAAAAGCTTTGCATGGCCTTACCTGTGGTTAAATTTGTGACCAAAGGAAACCCAGTCTTTTTCAATTAAAACCTAAAATGAGAATATTGCCTTCACTGTAGTGGAGCAGAGCTAACACATGTTGAAGCAGGCAGAAGAATTGTATAAATAAGCAGTTTTAGAATCTCAGGTAATTTTCAGAATAAGCAGAAAAGTTACAAGCCAGATACAATGTAAGCAAGCAGTACTGGAGTCTCAAGTAATTTTTACAGTGAGCAGAAAATAATGAAGAATGTGCACCTCCACCAGTTCAAGAGAAAGTAACATTCTTGACTAACGCAAGTAGGATGTCAGTATTTCAGCATAACTTAAATTATTTTAATTCATCATTTTCTAAAAATAGAACCCAACAATGTTTCAAACCTCTTTTTAATAAGTGCCCATCAACTTAACCACTAGTGCTGGTTTTCTTTGAAAAGGAACAGATCTTTCGGCAAGCTTGTTCATTGCAATCTAATGTCTAGGGAGCACACGCTTCCATTAGAAACAAAGTTATTCATCTTAGCATCCTCTAAAATGATGCCATAACATTTTCATTTACTCTGTGAAAGAGAACCTGCTTACCATGAATCCTTTCATAGTTCTGTAATGTGGATCCAAGAGAAGGCTTGCTACGGAGCAAACCTGGGCTGTTCTATCCCAGCCATCAGAGCAGTGAACAAGCACACTCACACCTTCCTCGGCCACAGCCTGAGAACACAGAAAATGTCAGAGACTTCACGGGTAGCAGACAGGCAATGGTAAGAGAGGAAAAGTGAGACAGCACAGTATGGGAGAGCATTCACTGGGAACTGGGAAAACTGCTTTTTATTCTGCCACAGACTTTCTGAATGATGTTGAGCACAATTTCTCTTATTTGCAAGATATTCATCTCATCCTATCCTATGCAGCATGGTGGCTGCAGCATCACTTGTTGATGTACCAGTACAGAAGGATATGGGATCCATATCAACAGTGATTTTACTAAAAGTGTGGTGAATCCTGTCCCATGTGTCAAGCAGTCCTTCTAATTGCCAAGTTGTTGTCTCTGGTTTTGGGTTACTTTCATACTTATAGTGATGGTGTTTTACCTGCATGGAATAACTAAATATTATTTTACACTATGTAGAAAGAGGAGAAAGAAATAACCCTTTGACCATACCCAGGATGGAGAAGATCGGGATGGCAGTACCAGTTCACAGTTCTGTGAACACAAGTGAGACCTAAATATTGGATCAGGGAACTTCAAGAAGAAGGTTATAAAATCTCGTTTCTAACACGTGATAGGCATTCTTCCCGGTACTTTAGATGCACTATGAGAATAAGCACATTTTCCAAAATATTCCAGCACAGTCATCTGGAGGATAGCTACAGCAGTTCTCAGTGCAGAAGGCCTGCCGTGTACAAGAATATCCCAACCACACAGCTCACAGGACAATTAAAGTACATCAGTTGTTCAGAGTGGACAGTTAAAGCCAGTTCAGCTACTCCTAATGCTCTCACTCATATACCAGCAACAGAACTGCCATGTTTCCACGTGACTCCTAATTTCTCTCCTTGATGGAGATGTTAATAATGGTTATGTTTACCTCTGATGCCAGGATATTATCACAGATATTATCACACCATACTGCATTAAATACATCCTCATCATGGTTTCGGGCAAAGCCTGTGGCAGAGGTGAGCACTCACATCTAATAAACAACATTGTAACAATAAATTTAAAGTAAATAGTTCTGGAGAGAGAAACCTATTCTACACATAATCCAGGAGAAACACATAAAGAAGGGGTTATACTAAATTCCCCAGAGTTTTGTGGTGCATTATTTTTGGAACTTGAGAGTCATTTTAAATTCTAAGGAGTTTGGCATTTGTCATTTCTAAGGAGAACTATACTTAGAAAGCAGAGAAATAAAATAGGTTATGAAAGACACTGCTTAGAAAAATAAATGTTTAAATTAAATGTGGGCTAAAAAGGGAACAAGGACAATAATAAATTATCTATGTTTATCCCAAGAGACAAAGTATATTCTACTTAAATAGAACCCATATGGGCAAAAGACCAAAAACTGAGGACTCTGAACTGTGCAAATAAGAACAAGTCAAAACACATGCCCAAGGATGCATAAGACCATATGGACAAAGAATGTACTCCTTCATACATTAATGGTGAGTCACTGAGGAAAAAGCTGGCAGAAGCTAACTTAATGACTTGATGTCTGTAAGCTAGTAGTGCTGGGAGAAATAATGTGCTTTTATCATACATATGGTGTTCATGTAAGAAATTGCAACTGCTGAGCAGGAAGAAACAAGGCAAGAGAAACAGGCAGTTGCTCAGGAGGGAGATCCATTAAGTTTATCCATACATTCTTGTACAGAAGGTCTCATAAATGAAATGGCCTGTATAAAAATAATTGTTCAGTACTTATTTACATTCTTAAAAAATAAGAACAGAACCAGAAAAAGATGTTGCTCAAGAATGGAGGTAATAAAATTAAAACTGCTCTTAGAAGACGATAAATATCTGCATTACTTGAAGTGGGATTAGAAGAAATAATTTCTTACTAAAGCTGGCACTTTTTCTCTGAAGCAGTTACCATGCATTTAAGAGTAGAAGTCACTAGAGAATTTGGCCATTGTAATGGACAAGTATTGGTTTAGGAGGTGAATTTAGGTGGTCACTTAATAACTCTGGGAATAATGTTAATATTTTTGTACAAACACAGTGTGAAATAGTAATCATAGAACAGAAACCTTCAACAGAGAAACAGTGGAGAAAGCAAAGGCAATAGGGAAAGCAGCAGCGACAACCACTGCTAGAGGGTGAAATCACAGAATTGTAGGGGCTGGAAGGGAACTCTGGAGATCATCTAGTTCAACCTCCTGCCAAAGCAGGTTCCCTACACTAGGTTGCACAAGAAAACATTCATGTGGGTTTTGAGCATCTCCAGAGAAAGAGATTCCACAACTTCTCTTGGCAGTTTTTTCCAGTGCTCTGTCATCCATGAAGCAATTAAGATTTTTTCATGTTCAGATGGAACTCCCTGTGTTCTAGTTTGTTCTGTTGCCTGGTCCCATCCACTTGATGCCCACTCATTAGATATTTACAGGCAATGATAAGATCCCTATTCAATCTCCTCTTCTCCAAGCAACAGCCCCAGGTCTCTCAGCCTTTCCTCACAAAGGAGATGCTCTAGGACCCTATCATCTTTGTGGTTCTCCACTGGACTTTCTCTAGTAGTTCCCTGTCTGTCTTGAATAAGGTTATTCAAATATATGACAGTAACAAGATATGGGATAATAGATGTTACAGTAGATTTGAGATATTCAGTGCAAAACAACACAAACTTGTTTTTACTCTATTACCAAAATGTCCATGCAACAGCACCTAAAGACTGTTTCTCTTTGCCATCACAAGAAGACATCACAAGAAACATTAGTTTCAGATACAACTTTACTGAAGAGTACAACAGTTACCCACAAAGAATTTGGTCCTCACTTTCTGTATCTGGTTACTCCAAGTTCTGTTTCAGTATTCCATACTTTACCTTTGCGATAAAGATGCCGGCATCCATAATGGCTTTGATATGCTTCAGCCAGCCAGAATTTTCAAGGCCCCACAGAAAGTCACTCATTGAAGGTGATTTCATTTCACAAACTGTAAAACAAGCTTAATCTTAAACGCACAGTCAACATAGTCCCTTATGCTTTCAAAACTTTACCATTACTTTCTCACACATTTGAGAAAGAGACCTGTTCCTGATTTCCCCAAGCACATACACTTCAGTTTAAAAGAAGCTGTTGGGAAGCCTGCTGCAGTCAGTTTACCAAATACATCCTTCTTAGCAGCATGCATTTTCCCAGTTGTGTTGTGAGTGTAGTTTTAAAACCCTTTAGAGAGAAGGACTTCTTTTTAAACACTGATGGCATAGAATCAAAAATACACATATTTCTGCCATTGGACAGGTAGCCAACCACCAAAACATGCCAGAACCACTTGTCCCCAACCATATTTGCTGGTGACGCCGAATTAAGAAAGTGACTCAAGAACAGTGCCACTAAATCCAATCTTTGGCATCACCACATGCAGTGGTGCTTCAGATAAAGCAACTCACTCAATGGCTCCTTCTCTCTCAATGAAACCTTATTAAAATTTGACATGCAGTCAGGAAACATCACCTAAAGGTGAGGAAAAGTCATAACTCAACAAGGAAAATATTTTGCTGCAAACTTTTCTAGTTCTACACCATGTTTAAAGAAAAAAAATATTTATCTCCCAGCTTTCACATTAAATTATATCCTACCATATTCAATAGCCTGGTTTTTTTGTTTGTTTGTTTGTTTTACAATACAGAGTTTGTTACATCACAAGAAATAAAGCAATCCAAATCTAAATTAGATATGTAATTCCAGCAACAAGTACCCAGCAGCATTTGGTGCAATCTGTTCTCAGGAGTGAGATACTAAACTCACCACATAAATACGCATTTATTCTGATCTATATGGAATTATACTGTCTCAAAGTAAAAGATATAAATCAATGAAACTTGTTTAAGGAGTACAGGGAAACAATGCCTTTTTAAAATTGGGTTGATGTATTTACTGTAAATTAATAATGTCTTACTAGGTCTCCAAACATCTTCTAAAATTCTCAGTTCATTTTCACCTGTGGTAAAAATTCCATTTCTTTCAGCGTGACCAAAATTTCATTTTACAGGACAAATTCAGAGTTTATATCACATCTGAGTGTATCCAACTGTCCTCAGTCCTTTTAATTCAGAAGAAAAATAGCCTAATGTGTCCGTGTGAAATCTTGCAATCCTTGTATGTAGGGTCTCTTCCAGATGGTGATTTTAAAAGTCATTTTTGAAGGATATTTATAAAAAGTGCATAGATAGCAACACTGAGAGCAAACAGCTTTTCACATGATTAATGCTTCTGTGCAGATGGAAGCATGACCAATTAGTAGCTGAATTCTGACTGAAGCTGCTGTCTCTGTTTACAGAAGCCCAAGGTAAAGCTAAATAGTGCTCTGCTCATTCCCACTACCAAACTGGAATCAATATTTACCTACTACTTCACTGTGCAAAGTTCAGACTGTCCTAAACTAAAGACACACACCATATACTTCCCATGAATTTGGCTACTGATCTGGACCTTAGTACTGAGTTCAGATTCCTAAGGAAAAAGGCATTTCCATCTAAATAAGAAAAAAAATAAATTGGTACCAGCATGAAGAAAAACTACAAAAAACTTGGTACCCTTTTTCCAGCGGAATAAACATACAAACCCACTTGACAGCAGAATCTGGGAGAAATAAGACCTCCTGCACCCATGCCATGGGAAAAGAGCACATGCTGGGCACAGGAAAAATCAAGAACCTATGGACAGTGGTCACCACAAACACCAGACAACAGGTTAGCACTTCAGCCTTTTCAGTGAGAAGTTCTTGTACCACATTTCCTTCTAATACTAAGAATTATGTCAGGGAAGTTGTGCATGGGATCAAAATTAACACAAGTGCAATCACATACACCACTGTTTAAAGAATAAAATTCAGTATTATACAAAGCAGTATGAGGCAGCAGGGACAACACTAAGACAACTGTTTTCTGGAAGGAAATTTCAGCAGCTTGAAAAGGATTTTTCTTCCATATTAAAGTGAAATCCCAATTTTTTTGTATATTCTAAAATAAGATCCATTATCCTACCAATTTAATATTACATTTAATAATTTATATTTTAGTTTACTAAAATTTTTTGTTAAGATTAACATATTATACAGAAACAAAGCTATGTTAGAGTTAATAGAAATAAATTTATTAGAATTAAAGTTAAAATCACAAACGGAAAAAAAGAGAAAAACTATCAGGCACCTTACATGAGAAAAGTTCTATTTATGCAGTAAAAGTCATAAGATTCAGCAGAATTCTCAAGTCTTACAGACTTCACTTCTTTAATTTCGGTTCTTACAATCAGGTCTCTAATATGAGACTTCAACAGAACAAATATAATCCCAAAAGAAAACGAAACAAAAGAAAAAAAAAACAAACAAACAAGGAGATATTTGCAATAAATGCTAGGAAGTTCTGCCCCTAAGCAACATTGTTGGCGATTATGCTGTTAACTTTGAGTTTGGACCAGAAGCCCAGCTCATGAACTTCTGGCTCTAAATTAATATACAGCACTATCTCGTGCAGCCAGGCCAGTTGTTTACTGTTTCAACTTTGCTGGTCTCAAGCTGAGCAAACAAAGGGCTGGGTTTGTTCAGCCAACCTCTACTCTAGCCAAACAAGGCTTTGCAGTTTGCTAAAAAACCTTCTATTTTCCATCCTGAGACCTTACACTTAAGCAACTAAGTAAGAATACTCCACGATGTACTAAACAGATGTTAACCTAAAATGTAAGTACACTCACATCTGTAATGCACAGAGCAACCTTCCTCCAAAAACCAAAAAAGCCAAAAACCTTCCTCCTTCACCTGAACAACATGATTACTGAACAGGGACCACAGAAGTCCACTCAGACTGACTTACAAACATCTCTGATCAAAGAGGACAGGAGAAAGTACATTCCTATACCTGCCTTCTTTGTTAGTCCCTGTGGGAGGGTAGAACTCAGCAGAGACAATACATCTCTTGAAAAGCAGTAGCCACATCAGCACTTCACTGGGAAGTGGGCAGCTCTTCTTGGGATGGTCCATCTCTACAGGAAATGAGGACCAACAAGAAACTGCCCTCATGCATCACAGTTTGCTTCTGGTTTTCATTAATTGCTCTTATTTGGAAACGGAACACATCTCTCCCTATGGCATTCTTAGATCTAAAATTCACATTTGCACATGGATGATGGGATACATAAAATAAAAGGGTATGGATAGAGCATGAAGCCAAGGATAGCTAGATC
Source organism: Odontophorus gujanensis (assembly GCA_013399175.1). Classification (NCBI taxonomy): domain Eukaryota; kingdom Metazoa; phylum Chordata; class Aves; order Galliformes; family Odontophoridae; genus Odontophorus; species Odontophorus gujanensis. The sequence goes on along the minus strand of VXAB01005970.1, from coordinate 266,950 downwards.
ATGCTGATTCAAGAGGTAAACATTCAGAAATGTTTTGTTGATGATATATCTGAAGTAAATACTGAGACTGTGTGGGCTGGAGTGATCACACATCATTTGCCAGTTAAAAATCAACAAACTAACTGTGGGTCAAGGATGGTTTATTTATCCTTACCCTTTTCCAAGAAGGCCTCTGAACAGTAATGTAATTCAAATAATAAATGGCAGTACAGATATGCTGCTTTATACACTAGGTATTTATAAAGCAATTATTAATTTATGTGGGATTATGAAGGTGTTGAATGGTTATACATATTGACTATTTCATAAACAGCCCTGATATGACATGCTCTATGCAGAAAACAAATAAATCTGTTAAAATTTTAAATGCAAAAACAAAAACAACAACAAAAAAAAACAAAAAAAAAAAGCCATTATCTTTTGAGGTTGCTTTTTTAAAGCCTTCTTAAAAGACTTTTTAAAAGTCTTCTATGTTTTCCACAACCATATAGCCAGATATAAGCATTTTTTTCATCGTACCATCAAACTATAAACCACAAAGGAAGAAGCAGTAAGGTACTGAAGTCAAATTACACTTGTCATCAGTGTAAGTTTTATCTAGATTTTACTCATGAAACAAGGTGTTTTCACAATTAGAAAAACATCCCTAAATGTAACGATGATCCATGGCCCAAGTCCATGAGCTAGCAAGCAGTTTTCTTTTATTACTGATTTTAGAGAAGTTCTAGTTTGTGTCTAATCTTTTCCTTAGTATTCAATAAAGAACAGTAATACCTTCAAGCATTTTCTGCAGACTACTTCTCATGACATGGATGTTCTCAATGCCTATGAATTGAAACTTGATGTTGGAGTAGTTATCTTCATTTTCATAACCCTTCCCTGCTGCTCGGTTTGCCATCGCGTTGAGCTGAAAAAATTAGGGAAACTGGATGAAAGCAAGCATAGAAAAGATTCTTTTCAAAACAAAGCTCATGGTCTACTGCAATAAATCAGTTATTTAAGTCAGGTGTAAATAGGAAGCATTTATAACAGCGTCAACACAACTAATCTGGCATTGGGGATCTGTTTACAGTATAATGCAGTATACTGGGTCACTAAGACTCTGATCTCTATTTCACACACATTGAACGCTAACTTAAACACAAACAAAAAACACAGCTTACATAAGGCTCTTCTGCAAGAGCATGAGGTTTTTAATTTGCTTTTAAAAGGTTATATTGTTTCGAGGTCAGCATTATGTTTACTAGCAGAATATACCCAGAAGGTGGCAGTGTCTTATCTGTTGTGCCATTGTTCCATGGCATACATACACTGTGATGCTTCCCAGAACATACCAGATTACCCACATGTTGATACAGCTTCCTTTTCTGAAGCCTAGAATAATATAGGAGTGAGAGTAGTTTTCCCAAGATTATAGTATCTTGGTTCCAGTTGCAGAAGACCACAAAAGACCTGAATTTACGACATTACTACAAACACCTTCATCTGCAATGCAGCGCTATCAAATATTTTGCAGAGCTTCAGCTAAAACAAAACAAAACAGGACACACACTGAAATGGAAGTTGGATTTTTAATAAATGTGGTAGAACCCTTGAACTTCACTATAAATATCAAGGTATCAGGAGTAACAAAGTTGTCGGCATTACAAAGCCTTCGGGTCTTTAAGCACAGGTAACAAATTCTGTTTGTGAAAGATCTCACATTTAACTAACAATGAACATTGCAAATCCATACTGAAAGGCACCAACAAAGCTTTGAGACACGTGGGGGGGTACAACTGGGACAAAAAAAATGACTGGCCAATATTCATGAAAAATCAAAAGAAAGGATCTTGCATACTGTCTACAAAATAAAGCATTAGGCAGATAACTCATTTTCCAGTCTGTTTCCTAATACAGCAGTAAACATTATCAATTTGCTGATTCTGTGGTTGCTTTTGAAGTTCACAATCACATACTTCGGTACTTAGCTAAGCTCTATAATGTAAAATGTGAAATAGAGTTTTCTCTCATTTCTCTCATCTTGGCATTTTCTAAGACATCCATTTCCTTGAGTAGACAGTTGAACTTAGCGATAGGAATACATAGGTATATTTGTAGAGGAACATTAGGAATTAGGAATTGAAACATTGAATAAACATCATCATAACACAAAAGAAACTATAAAGATTGGAAACTGTTAAAAAAAAAGACAGTATTTTAAATTTACTCAACTCTTATGTAAAACTTCCTTCAGCTTGTAACTTCCAATAAGGGAAAAAGTGACGAAAAAAAAAAATTAGTCTATTAGCTGGTGGCTTGCTGATCTTTTTGACTGTCAACTAACAATTAAAAAAACAAACCACTGCCTGTGAACAGCATGCCATTTAAGGACAGAAATTTCAATGGGATTTGCTAGAAAGATTAAAATTGTCTGTTGACTCCTAACTTTTCTCTTTTGAAGCAGACTTTAATATAAGCTGCATGAAGATGTTTCTCCTGACAAAACCATATAGCTACAGGAGGAAAGATCTGTATGCATGAGTAAGTCATTGTGAAGTCCGGAAGCTCTAAATGAAACACACCTAGCGCTTAACTGACCAAATCCTCAGCAATGCACATGCTGTCTCTCCTCCAGCAGAGCAATTGTATCACATAAATCCTTCATTAAAAAAATCTGAAATAGACTAAAGTAAATAAATATAAGGTCAAATTTGCAAGGCTTTCTGACACTCATTTATTTTAAATATTGTCAGTTGCCAAACATTGCAGCTGACACAATATTTACTAACAATTTTTCCACATCAACTATCCAAATTCCATCTGTTGCTCCTAATGCAGTTGTTGTTATTCTCTAAGTTGTCTGTCCATGCTTAATTTCTGTGAATATGAAAATACAACCTCTAAAGGGTACAGACCTCACTGGTCAGATTTCCTGGCATCGTCATTAGTGTGAAGGGTAACAAAATTCTTTCCTTTTAGGAAGATTAATAGAACTAATTTGTTTCATTCATAAGCTTAAACTAACTTCTTCTGTAAACATATGGAAGAAGGAGAAAGTGAAGATGGCATCCAAAGCAAAACCTCTGTGCTGGTCACCCTGGTCTAGATAAATAAAGCGGATACAAATATTTCCTCCACAGTCAAATCTTTTGTTTTGAAGATTAGCAAGCACAACAAGGGATGGCACACAAAATGCACTTAGGAATGTTGGACTCAAGGGTCTGTCAATATTCATCATCTTCACAAGTAGTCAGTCCTATTGAGAAAAAAAGCAGGTATCTTTCCTAGAGCAATGGCCCAGACTTGGTAACTTACCTTTGCATCTATTCCTCAGGAGCAGCTTGCACAGGGACCTACCACTGCATAAATGCTCCAGGGCTAAAAATGCCCAGAAAGAAGGTATCACCCTCATCTTCCCAATAAAAAAAGAGGTAAATGTAGGTCAAACTGTCCACCAAATTACAAAGGGAAATAAGACACCCCTGACTTTGTTTCCTTCCCCCAGCTATAGTTTATCCCGTATCTACTAGGGATTAGATGAAGACTTGCCTTTTTGGTATCTCTTCCTTCACAAGCTTTGTTAGCTCCAGCAGGGAAGAGCATGTACCCCTGCTCCCACCTCCTGGCACTGAATCCCTCCTAGTCCTCATCATCTTGAGATGTTTGCCAAAGTTGGATACAATTTTTATTACCATCCAACCTCTTCTAGATCATTACTGTGTTTTCATGTTTCTGCGTAGTATAATTCCTCTAAAGCTTTAGTCTTAGCCAAAGATTTCAGTTAATTACAGAGGTATGGCATCTGAGATAGTTCTATACCATACTTCAGATTATCTCTCTAAAATACAAAACTGCCAGAGGTATTCAAAGTACTCTCCACAATTCTTGTAACCTGAGTATTTGACCTTAGCCTCACACATACATTGAAATTTTCCCAGTTGGAAAATATTATTCTAAGTAGGTAGAGGCTCACAACATTACAAATAACTGTAATTAATAACTGTAATTTTCTAACAGGAATTATTTTTCACTAGCCTCATCATTAACATCCTGTGTGTGTAAAATAGCCTTTTGTCAAATAATCTAAGTTACTGCTTCAAGTTATTATTTTTTTATACCTTAACATTTTGATAAGATCAAAAAAAAAAAAAAAGAGAGAAAGACAGAGCGTAAACAGTAAAACTCAAAGAAAAACAGGGGCAAGATTTCTAGTTAAAGCATGCCTGATAAATCTTGATTTAACCTGTGGAGTTACAGAAGTGCAACTGTGCCAGTCATTTGGGCCATGAATCTTCTCAAACATATTCAGCTCAGATTCAGTCCTGCTATGGTCAAGAAAGGTAATACACTTACTTTGGGACGAGTGTCAACAACATATAAGAAATCACTTCCTGGGTTTGCTTTTCTGATGGCCTGAAGCATTTGTTCATCTTCAAGACATCTAGCACTAAAGCCAGATAAAGGCTGGCTGCTCCTACATATTGAGGCCTGCAGAAAAACAAACTAGAAGTCAGTAAACTTATTAAGCAGAAATCAATTAGTGCTAAAGAAACTCATGTTTACCACAGAATTATAATCACATGGGAAAGGCAAAAAGAATTAAATTTTTAGAAACACAAGAAAATATTAAGGTAATAAAACCTCACTGCCTAGGTCTTGAATCAAAGTTTTAGAGCTACTTTAAATATAGTATTTCCCTCATGTGGATTATCTCCTGAAGACAATCTCTGGCGAATAACGAGTATAGCAGTGCAATCACAATAACACTGACATAACAACATAAGGAATGAATCCTTCTGCACTCTCACTCACACTTCAGCTATGATATTAAATACACCCAGCATACACCAATACACTCTTTATTGAGCAGTCTGAGATATGAGTCCAGGAAGCAAAAATGTGTACATACTGTGCAGCCAAATCACTGATGTGCTGAATTTTTAGTACTGCCTCTAGAGAAAGACCTCACTGCACAGGAAGTGGGTCAGGCAGCATGAGTCTTGGAGCAAATTTATTAATCAGTGCAATTGAAATAGTCAAGAGAGATTCTCCCGAGACACATCAGAATCAGGCCTTCAGACGAAACTTGGAAAGAAGGAACTGAACATGGTGCAGGGAGATTGTATTTCCCAGTTTCTGATAGTCTGAGAGCAGTTGGAGCCATAGGGGCACAGAGCTGATGTAGGCACTTTCTACACACTGAACATGAGCATGAAGAGAATGTCTGCTGAAGGTCATAACCCATGCAGGCTGCCCTACAGATTATTTATTACTGTGAGAAGGAATACGCTGACTTTCAGCCAAGTTTTTTCTGTACTTAGTAAATGGGATCTTTAATATACAAAACCATGAATTGCTTGGGAGCTTTCTCAGAGTTTAGTAATAGATTCTGCCATCAAATCAGTAGTTAGCTACTTTTGCCTGCTGATCAGCACATATCCCAGTGATTTATTACATGCTAATACCTTCTTTCTGTGACAAAAATGGTACATATGGCTATATTCACAACCTATCATTTTAACAGAAAGAAGATATTTCTCCCTCAGTCATGGTGTATCATACCTGAGGTAGATGCATACCTCAAGATTAAGACTAAAATTAGAGTTGCAGACTAAGGTTAAGGTTCAGGAAAGTCGGGGCTAGAGCTCATTACATTACAGCACTCTCTGTGCTCAACAAACTAATATATGTGCTGGCACCAGAAGAAGAAAATGGCTTGTCTATCACGGTAAGCTTGAGGTTAAGATCACATATAGCCCAAGCTTATGAAACAGCTGCACTGCCAGTAGTGCAAAACCAGGAAGACAAATTGGCCTAATCAGATATCTCAATCAGAAATCATTATAAATGATCACCAATAAGAACTTAAGCCAGACCAATTGCTTATGAAGAGCTCATACATCTAAAAAAATGTATTGGGGTGTGTTTAAGAGTAGGACAAAAGATCAGGTTGCTTTCAACCCCACTGGCTGAAAATATACTTCCAGACTTTGATCTCACCATAGCCACAAAGGTTCTGTGAGACAAACCGAGTGGTGTCACAACATCATTTGAATCTGTGAATAACTAAATTGCTATATGACCATTCCAGGTATGAAAGACTGAATGAGTGGCACCCACCCCCTCTGCACAACTCTTCCCAACCTGCTGTTACTGGAGTTATTCAGTGTCTACCATCACAAAACTTACCCTACTCTTGCCCATTGCTCTTTTACCTGGCAACTCATACCTACTTCCAAACTCACAAGGAGGTACTCCAACACTGCTTACCTTTCAAGATCAAGGAGTGAACACAACACTTCGGACCTCAGTGGTCTGAACACGAATTCTAACCTTACCCCAGACTCCAGCCACAACTGGAAAAACCATCTAGGCTGAAACTATAGAACTTATCCAAGCTGGACCACTATATACTGAAACTTAGTTGATCCCTTAGACTTCTTTCACTAATATTTGGAAGTGTCCAAGTGTTTTGAAAGCTGAGTATCTGCATTTGGACTTAGCTGATTATGCAAAGTGATTATTTTGTCCTTAATTAAATAAATGAAACAATATACAGTTTATATATAGATGGCATTAATTATTTAAATCTTCATATCCTCCCATCTTGTAATCAAATCCTTAGATTTGTACTGAAGCAGAATTCTGCTGAAATAAGTTGCAAAGAAGGAGTCCAGAAACATCTCATCCTGCCCTTCTGAAGCTTGAACCTAGGACAGGTATCACCGTTAAGAAAAAACTACCCTAACTACCTTTTAAATTTTTTTAAAGGCAAACACTGTTTCAGAACCTCACTAGAAGAATTACAAAAGCAAGGTCAAATACCGGAAGCTAAAAACTCACATTGTTATCCTTGCAGTAGTAGGAAAGAGCTGGGAAACGCCTTCTGCTCCGAAATTTAGAGCTCCCCACTATGATGTGTGCAGTTGCAGACTTTGGTACGTACACTTCCATAGGATAGGAGTCACAGACCTGTGAAAGGAAACTGATTATTTAGTCTACTAAATACATCTAACATTAGCCAGCTCCACTCTACTGCAAAATAAACTAACAAACAAATCGAGGAATTCTAATATCAGGGAATATTCCACAGTACAACAACTATACACATCACCTGCATTTTTCAAAAGCTTTTGAAATTGGAAAGTGTTGATTATATTTTGCAGACAACAAAACTAAAGCAGAAAGGTTTAAGGGCTGCATTTCCAAGTGTTAATTCATGTCTTGCTGAGAATATACATTCAGGTCAGAATCTTCATTATGTACAGCATGGTTGTATTTACAACTACTGCTTCCACCTGAGCAGAATTTGGATACAAGAATGGAAAAGCGTCAAGTTCTCAAACATGGGAGGGGACTACAGAGCCAAAATTTCCACTGAATATGGATCACATAACATAAAAAAATAGGGACTTCAAGAAAAGGAGTTCATCTCTATGAAATAAGGATACTTAAAAGGCAAGCAGCCCAGCCAATTTCTACCTTCTGAAAGGAACCCAGTGATAAGGCAGGACAAAACAAAACAAAACTTGCAGGGAATGGCAAGAGATGCAAAAGGAGGGGCTTGTGGTTAAAGATGCTGCTGTGGAGAACTGGTTTCTATGCACGATGCCACTTTTCCTACACTTTATCTTGAGAGGTCAAATACTTTTTCTGCTTGTATTAACAAAAAGAAATACTGACAGCACACTCAGCTTTCTCAAGATCTTCAGAGGCCTTCCTTAATATAAACATACTAAAAGCAATAATGTAAATGGAGTGTATGGACCAACTTCTTTCAAAAATATTCTGCTTATTATTTCTCACAGTTAAGTAACATTCTGTGGACTTCAGTTGTGCAAGACTGAACAAAGCAGGACAGACTGAACTAGGAAGAGATATCTGTCAGTTGACCATGGAAAACACTTAACAGTTAACCATAGAGGCTTCAAAGGATTGTGAGGGTAGCCACTGACAAAAAAAAACTGGTTAAATTCACTATTTCAAGGTGTTTCTTTTTTTTTTTTTCTTTTAGTATACATGCAGTATCAGGAAAATGGTCATTTAAAAACTTTAATTTAGGCATGAAATACTAATAATATAATACTAATAGCCAAATAGTAACATTTAAAACTTATTATAGACAACTTTTACCTACATTAAATGAAGACGTCCTTTCTTCTGCTATTTGTGTACATTTTGATGTGAAAAAGAAGAAGAGCTGCACCTTACTACACATGCATACAGCACTGAGCACACAAAAGTTCTGTATCTGAGTGCTAAGTAGCCCACAGCCAGTACAGTCTATGGGTTCCATGACATTAAAAAAAAAAAAATCACAACTCACTCCATAGTCTCTATTTACATCACTAATCTGCCAGTAATTGTTTGGAACACCCATCCGGTTATATTCTTCATTGAGGTCCACAAGCTTCCAGCCTTTCTCTCTTTCTTCTTTATCTAATTTTGGATTGAATGAGAAGCAATACAGCTCTTCATATTTCACTAAAACAAACAAAAAAAAAATAAAGTAAGACATCTCAGATTTCTGATCAAGACAACACACTCAAAAACAAAATGTGGCACTGTCCCTAAAGTAGTTTCTCTTAAAACTAGCATGAATTGCTTCTTGAAATCCCACATCCTGTCTTGTAGCTATTGTCAAGCATACTTTGAAAGTACTGTGCTTTTTTTGATGTTGCTATTTGCATAAATCAAAATATATGTGCTGTATTAATACAGCTACTCAAAATATTCTGTTCTACTGGACATCTTATCTATCTACGCAGCACAGTCTTCCTAAATGAACCAACTCGAAAGTGCCTGAATTGAAAAGTTTCCAATAGGTTCGATGAAATTTTAATTTTATGAACTGCAAAATTCTGCTCTTTACTTATTAGCAAAGGCATCTGAGATACAGCTGTTGTAATAAGTACAAAAATAGTACATGCTACATCAATCATTTCATCATGTCTATAAAACCATTTAAGTAGCTATGCCACCTGTCACCCTCTGCCCCGAACTATATGGCAAAATTTGCTTGTACTGAAGTTCTTAACTTTTTATTTTCAAGGTATCTCTATTTATACTAATGAGTGACTTAACTGTGGTGGCAAATGGCAGACAGACACCATTGCCATTACATGCCACCTGTCACTGATACAAATAGCTACTCAGCATATAGCTTGAAAGGGAAGTTGTTATTACTGCTGAAGATACTGCTATGTTACAGGAGCATATTTCACTTTGTTGCTTTAAGTTCCTTAAAACTGTGACAGTGAAAATTTGCCTAATGGTTTCTGAATTTCTCTGATTATGTAATCTTCCTTAGCATTACAAGTTACATGTACTGCAGTTGCATGTTACTAGTACTACTATTACTACTACTATTCTAATTATAGATGTCACTTTATAAAAAGATCAGTCGTAGTGCTGGCTGACTGCAATTTTTCCACTCTACACAGTAGATAAAACTGGTGTTCTCCCAGACATTAAAAAATTAAAGCCAGTTCTTGCAGTTTCATACAGACTGGTGCAAACACTTCTGCAGTTATCATTTAAAACAGGTAAGCCTTGTCAGTTGGTTCCTATAAAAACAACTATGGCACAGAGGATCAAATGTTGGATTTTACTGTAACTTGGAAAGGTTTCAAAAGGACCCTGACCAGATTTAAGAAATTCAAACAGAACACTTTCAAAAACTAAATAATTGTAGGCCAAAACACAGGCAATCCAGTGGAACAAATGAACTACTTGCTGCAACAGATTTCATTCATTTTAACAAATACATGCACAGCACAAGAAGGGAGAATTCAGATCTTGATGTGGCCACTAAAGATATTGTAAGATTTTTGTCACAGTAGGAATATGAAATTTCACTAGATTTAAATACTTACTAGTATTTTCCTAAATTCACACTAACAAAAGGCAGCAGCTACTAATAAAATAGCATTATAATATAATTTTATGGTCAGTGATCCCTTGACTATCATTTTAAATAAAAGTTCATGTCAAACATTATAATAAATGGATTATCTCATAATGAGCATTCTTCATTGCTCCAGAAGTGACTAGTTTATAATGCCTCTGTGCTCAGAGACCTCTCCTCTAATCATAATGCATCTCTAATGAAGTATTTTCTCTTAAACTGCAAAGGAGAAGAAAAACGCGCAGCTGCACTTCACCCTTACATTCTCCCTCTTCAAGAGGAAGATTCACTTTTGTGCCATGTTTCCTCACCATACCTGGCCGTGCCAGACGTATGAGAGAGATGTAGACATCGTGGCAGTCTCGCTCCTGAGGGATGACCAGCTGTATAACCTGGAAGTTCTTGCAGCGGATCAGCAGCGGGCAACCTGTGGCAGTTGTGGCTTGCTTCTCAATGGATGAAATTTGGCTGTGGAGAACCTGCAAGGGAAATGAAATTGGTTACATCAAGTGATTCAAGTCTTCAGAAAGAAAAACAGCTGCTTGTAAAGATCTGCCAGGACACAGGAGCTTCTACTACTGTTCCAGAAAACACAAATCTTGCAGTTTTGTTCCTGTCTCCAGTATCAGGCTCTAGAAGTACCACATGACCTACAGACAAAGAAGCACTTCTGGAACGTTTCAGCTGCTCTGACATTAGCCTAGTCACAGTGTCCAAAGCCTTCTGTTTTTTTTTGTTTTGTTATATGCTAACAGTCATCAGAAAACAAGCTCTTTTGTCTATCTCTACAGTGAAAAGATGAACCAACATCAATTATATTAAACTAACTGGAGTGTTTTGGTTAAAATGTTGGTCCTGATAACTGACAGAACAGAAGCTCAGGAAGACAGACAAGAAGTGACTGAGTTGAAGCAGTAATCCACTCTCTAAACAGCTGAACTTGACAGCAGTGGTTCCTAAGAGAATCACAGCCAGTATTCATACAGTGAAGATCCTTGCATTCCTCTTACTTCATTGCAATATCCAGAACCCACAATTTTATTTATTTATTTTACAAAGTTATCAAGCTCCAAAGGTTTTCAATTGGAATTTCATACACTATCCCATGATAGGAGCATCTGGAGCATCTATATAAACTGATTTACTGCATTTAATCTACTTTGCAAGTTATTTTCAAATTACCATAAATAAATTGTCATGTACTTACAGCTAACTGAAAAAATAAAAATCATACCCAGGTTTCTTTACGAGTTTCAGAACTATTTTCCACAAATATGACATGAGTAGCTGTTAAATACAGGGTTCCCACTGAAGCTTTTCTTGAAGATAAGCGATCAACTAACCGCACATTTTCCACCTAAACAAAGAGAGGATANAAAAAAAAAAAAGGCAAAACTTATTCGAATACTTACCTCCTCTCGAGCCCACCCACTAATATCAGCTGGAGGGCTGCAGACACAAGGACACAGATGAGCATCCCAGATTTTAAACTGCACTATAAATATGCTATATGAAGATTAGGGAATAAACTGAAATTCTGAGAAAGTGACACAAGGGAAGTAAATTGAAACTGGGAGTCAAATATTTTTTTGTTGCTACAAGAGTGATCTAGCTAACTCTCCATCCCAGAAATTCCAGTGAATGCTCAAGTCATTAGTGGTTTATAAGAGAATACAGAATGGTCAAAAATAAATCAAACACAGGAATATCTCAAAATTGCGAAGCTTGAGCTAAATAATGTTGGAAGGTTGCCTCACAATTGAAAAAAAAAAAAGTAAAAATAAACATACTATTTCACACATAATACGAAAAAGCGTAGCTAAAACCATCTGAACCAGAAATGGTGTGTGTGAGAGCATGAAAAGAAGCTTTTCCCATAAGATCTTCCCAGGGCCATATGAAATGACTATCAGAAAAGTATTTATGTGTGAGAAAACATGATATATTAAGTGATCTAACTCCAGATCTAACTTAATGTTCATTTTTCCCCCTCTTGTGGTACCTCTGTATCCAAACATCTGCTTATAAGAGTGCAAAGAATTTCCCACTTTGTTAACCTTACCACAACCCTGTAATAGCATGGTAGGATCTGGCATCGATTCAAGCCCTTCCATAATCATCAGTGACACAAAGAAAGATAAATTTAAATAAATAAATTGGGGAAAANTCTTACTTCATTGCAATATCCAGAACCCACAATTTTATTTATTTATTTTACAAAGTTATCAAGCTCCAAAGGTTTTCAATTGGAATTTCATACACTATCCCATGATAGGAGCATCTGGAGCATCTATATAAACTGATTTACTGCATTTAATCTACTTTGCAAGTTATTTTCAAATTACCATAAATAAATTGTCATGTACTTACAGCTAACTGAAAAAATAAAAATCATACCCAGGTTTCTTTACGAGTTTCAGAACTATTTTCCACAAATATGACATGAGTAGCTGTTAAATACAGGGTTCCCACTGAAGCTTTTCTTGAAGATAAGCTATCAACTAACCGCACATTTTCCACCTAAACAAAGAGAGGATAGAGGAAAAAAAGAAAAAAAAAAAAAAAGGCCATGGTATAGCATATTCTAGTGACATCTCAACATTCATATTTTGTCCACTACAAACATTGTGTTGACATGATAAGATAGATGTTTATCACCTAAACAGTACACAAAAACAAATGAGATTGATCTACTTTTGTAAGCAATAGAACTTAGGATTCATAGGACAGTTCAGGTTGGTAGTCAAGAGGTCTCGAGTCCAATCTCCTGGTCCAAGTATGGCCGGCTCTGAGGTTAGACCAGGTTGCCCCAGGCTTTATCCAGTTGGGTGCTGAAAATCTTCAAGGATGGAGTCTGTCCAACCTGTCTGGGTGACCTGCTTCATTGCCAAACTGTTCTTACAGTGAAATTAATAGAGAAGCATGCCTCAAGATAGAGTAGTACTAGAAGAACCACTGAATACTTTAGTGCTACATGTAGTACTTATATTTTTAGTATTGAGGTCATGTCTATAAGACTNAAAAAAAAAAAGTAAAAATAAACATACTATTTCACACATAATACGAAAAAGCGTAGCTAAAACCATCTGAACCAGAAATGGTGTGTGTGAGAGCATGAAAAGAAGCTTTTCCCATAAGATCTTCCCAGGGCCATATGAAATGACTATCAGAAAAGTATTTATGTGTGAGAAAACATGATATATTAAGTGATCTAACTCCAGATCTAACTTAATGTTCATTTTTCCCCCTCTTGTGGTACCTCTGTATCCAAACATCTGCTTATAAGAGTGCAAAGAATTTCCCACTTTGTTAACCTTACCACAACCCTGTAATAGCATGGTAGGATCTGGCATCGATTCAAGCCCTTCCATAATCATCAGTGACACAAAGAAAGATAAATTTAAATAAATAAATTGGGGAAAACAAAAAAAAAAAAAAGAGAGAGAGAGAGAAGTAGGAGGTAGAAGTGGTTGAGTGAACTTCTTCAATGGGCCTCACTCAGGCTTACAGACAAGCCTCCAGTGATAGCTCATAAAATGTTTCAGAGTTTGTGCCTATGGGCCTACTACGGCTGACAGCAGTAGACTCTGAAGAAATGCTTGTCTTCGATCACTTTTCAACTGGAATAAAAGATTTAACACCTACAGTTTTGCCTCAATGGACAAGAATTGATGTTCTCTCTTTGCAGCACTGCTGACAACAGGTGAGAGATTATAACAAGTTCTGAATCCTCAGAAAGGTAGTTTGTGGCTTTTACACTGTTAATACATGCTATGTGCCATGTTTCATAAGCATTTGATCTGATGTTATCTAGTGTTTCAGACTGATAAGCTAGAAGGATAAATAGATTAACAAGGTAGACAATGAATGCCTGAAACAATTTGTTAACAGCTTTAGTGGGTTTTCTACTGCAACAATTTTAAAACCAAAATTAATTGCTTTTACTAAAAAAAAAAAAAATACCCTAGTTCAAACACATTAAACCAAATAATGCTGATGATCAAGATCATATAATGTGTGGTAAATCACCAAAGTGGTTTTATAATGCGAATTAAACTGGAGCACATAATTTTCACACAAGCAGCAAAAGCACAGCTCTGTGCAGCCTACCTACCACTTCAAGACAGCTTCAGTATACTGCTAATCTTCTCCATAACTTCTTTTCAGCTCTCCACTCAACACTTACAAGCTCTTTTGTATACCCAGTTATTTTCAGGACCTGGAGCTGATAACTGCAGGAAAAATATGACTCCATTAAAATCAGAAGGGTTCTATTCTTGTGTTTGAAGTACAAAAGCTGTGAGTGCTGCTTCAAGAAAATGGGGGAGGGCAAAGGAAGGTTATAAGCTTTACCACTCGAGTTGAAATAAAAGAAATTTTGCATCAGTTTGCTTAAAAACAGAGTGGGGTGCAACAAAAAAAGAAAAAAAGAAAAAATCATTTTTACTAACATAGACTCCAGATTACATTGAAAGAAGCTTTCCATAAGATTCAGAAATGGGATGATGTGCTTCATGACAATTTTCCTCTGTTTTAAGCAATTTCATTGAAATCACATAGTGATGCCATCACCTAAGAACTGAACGTTTGTAACATATAATCTAAATACACTGTATTATTTTACAAGTAGGAACAGTGTGGCTCTTAAAACAAACATATGAAAAAACTGGCTTGGTAGCAAAATGTTTAAAAATTAAACTATTTGCAAAATCAAGTTTCCCTCAAGGCCAGCTATAATCTGCTTTAATAAATAAATAAATAAATAAAAAGCTAGAAAGCATGAATAAAGTCTTTTCCTAGGATCATCTACTTCAGAGTTCACATACTGGAGTAAGGAAGAACGAAAGAAACACAGCATTAACCCAAAACATTCAGAAATAAGACCAAAAGGAAGATAGGAAAGAGCAGGGATCATACAAACAAAAGATTAAGGCAATGCCCCACATTTAAGAAGAACACTTGAACAGCAATAAAAATGAGATTCATCTAGACAAAATCATGACCCTGTTGTGCAGTCCAGCCAAGCAGAGCACTGCTGTACAGGACCTGGTCTTGCATAAGGAAGCTGTCACTCTAGATACCACCCTACAAACTGAGGCTGCAACACAAGCAAAACATATATCCACAAAGCAGGACAGAGGCTCAGGCCTGAATTTTCAGGTCTCCTAATTACATATTCACCCCACTCATCAATCAGAGCCCTATAACAGATTTTCTGAATCTGTGTGAGGGGGAAGTTCTCTCATTTTTTTCTGGGTGGCCAGTCAGTGAGGGCCCTCTGATAATGATTCAGACTGACTCTTTCTCTCCTCAGGTTTTATCTATGGTTTGTTTGATTGACTATTCTTAATTAATCTGCATCATCACACATTGCTTTTAATAGATCAGTTTTCTCCTATCTCAATCAGGTTTCCTTCTCTTACTTCCCCAACACTTCTCCCTAGGGGAGAGAAGAGTGTTGCGTGATTAACTCTTCAAACTGAGAGGTAAGGTCATAATTTCAGACAGCCCTAATTGCATTTTAATTGCATGAATTTTGTCATACAACACTGGCACTTGCAACACCTGGTGAGAGTGAATGTCACAACTTCAAATTGAAAGAAGCCCTTTTACTCCTAAGAAAAGAAGTTATTAAAATAAGAGACATCCTTTTACTCCCAAACCCTACTGTTAAGCTATGCAAACCTTTTTTTCATCCTTTAAAGCTTTTTCTGGAAGTTGGCTTGCAGTGAGCTCCTGTTTTTAAACAATCTTCATGATTCCCATAAACATTTTAACTTTTGGCTCTCATTCTTCCTAAATATTTTTTACACTTTTATGCACTTTCCTCTTTGGAGTTAAACATTTCCATGTTAAACATTTCCATGGGATATTTTCCCACCTCTTTTACTATTTCAGGAATACTCAGCAAAGCATAGTCATTGCTGTCACACAGAGGTTCCAGCTGTACTTTGAACCAGGTCTTTCCATCACTGCTTATGATCAGATCCTAGATTTATTTAGAATTACAGAGAATTATTTTCTTTCCAATATAATCAAATAGCCTCTGTAAAAGCCATCATTTACAGTACCTACAGTTTTATCTAGGATCATATCTCCAGCAGTTATCCAATACCAATTTGGCAATGTTTTCCATTCCTATGGTATTTCCTGCCTCTGTACCCTGCTTGAACTTATCTAAGCCATTGCAGGTGATGTGACAACAAAGTTCCTTGCCTTTCCCATATAACTTGCCTCTGAGAACAGCCTGTCACACTGACTATTTTTCTTATCAATTTTCTGATGTGTTTATTACATCACCATTCTCATTTATAACCAGTAAAACATTAGTTTCCACAATTTTTTCCAGACTTAATATTTGTCCAGAAACACATTTGGTCCAACTGTCCATGGTTTTTGTTTGTTTGTTTGTTTTGCTCTGGTTAAGTATAACTCTTGGTAACTTCTGTTTAGTTTAGAATATAGGAATTTTTCCATGAACAGAAATTTGACATAGTTCAGCATTCAAAATGCTAACCAAACCAGTCTGAAGAGTGGTATCTAAGTAAAGACCTTAATAAATTATTTGAAGCTTCTGCCTCCACCATTTACTTTTGCCTAATGACTGTGGTTGTCTGAACTTAAAGAAAAGACTGCCAAGAGATTTACTTCAATTATTACAGCTCCTTACATGGGGGCCAAACCCTCTTTTTTTCTGTGCAATTTAGATGACAAAAAAAGGAGGAAAAAATAGAAGTTAAAGGGAACTCGAATTCAAAACAGATGGAAGGCATTTTTTACTGAGAATAAACACGACAAATGGCTTACAAATAAGGTTGTCAAGAGGTCATTCGAGAAAAAATGTATTATTAGAGAAAAGTGTGGGTCAAATCCTTATTCAGGCACAACTCCCACCAGTTTCAATGGGACTCCCACCTAAGGAAGAATGACAAAGATATGATCCTGAAAGCGATTGGAAAAATTGCTGTACCAAAACATTATTTCTAAAAATACCCACGTACCCTAATTTGTTTTCATCTGTAGTAAGATTTCTTCTTGAAAAAGCTCTGGCTGCATAGCCTATTTTTAAAAGCTTCTTGAATACAGTACCTTCATTATTACTTCAGTTTATTTAGGTATCTCCAAACATAGGACATGATCATAAAATTGCAGAAGTTACTGCTCCTTTTTCATATATCATGTGAGAAAGCTCTTTCAGATAACTGAAGGATATATTTTTATGGGGGGCATAGACTTGAGTTGGGGAAAGACAGAGAAGCAACATGTCAAGTAAAACTGTCATGGGGTTTTATTTCCAGCACAGACAGTATCTGTCTGCAGGTTTTCCTCCTATGTAAGAGCTAAGCCTGCAATTGCTGAGTGATCTACTGCAATTTTAACACCACATATGGAAGGAGGATACAGGTGGAAAATCTATCCAGAATCTAACAACAAAATTGCTCTACTCCTGACCATCACCAAGCAGGATCTGTTATTAATTCTTCCTTAGCACCAAAAAGGAGGAAAGCTGTGCAAACCTTTACAGAGAGGAGGAAGGTACAGATTGAAGATAGCCAGGGAATCTCCTAGCTCAGGCCACATCCTCAGAAGTTTCTTTCTTGTTCAGTCAGACAAAAATGTACTGCTTTGAAACAAGTAAGTGTCAGATAAAACCTGATCGTGTACATTGACATTTTAGAGTACAAAGGGGTGGAGGCATTTTTCTTACTTCAAGGGTACAGCAAGTGCAATGATGAAATGACTTCAATCACTGATTCTCTGAATATGAGTGAGTTTCCAAGGTTGTGAATGGTGTCTACCACCAAAAGAAGCTTTGATTGTGGGTTAGTTTTGGCCTGGAAAATAAGGAAAGGAAAGAGGGAACTGAAGTCTGGAAGCTCGCAGTACATACTGGGCAGGGCCATGGGAACACTAGAGCATTATAGCAAATGCACAGGATCTGCAAGACAGATCAAGCTTCCAGCATGGCCTTACAGGCTCTGCCTGTGCCAACTCAACAGCTGCAATTTCATAACCACCACTACGGCTGAAAAGCTTGCTCCAGCGCCAAGGGATGGGGCTGGCTTAGGGTATCACGGAGCCCTAGAAAGGCTTCATGTCCAGCCACGACTTCATCTTCCCTAGGGCTCCTAGACCTGGGGTTGCAGCTGTTTTCCCTGCTTACCTTGCAATGTTACACACGCAAGGAGAAATCAAATCTTGAGAACTAGCGACGCGGCCCTGACTGACTTCAGCACTGCAGGCATGCAAAAGCTAAAGGAAGAGCTTGTGAAAGCCAAAAGCCTGAGCCTAATGAGAAAAAAGGAGCACAGCTGGTATGGTTTGAGGCCAAGTGGAATATTTGAGCTTTCTTCACCCTGGTTGACCTCAGTCATCCATGTGTTTAGCATAATTCTCCAGAGTGAAAAAATATAACATGCAAAAGACCAAATGCTACAACTGAAAAGATGTTATTTACCCACATAAGGAAAGTACAGTGTTGTACTCAGTAAACAAAATATATAATAAAACATCTTTTTGCATAGTCCTGGAACAAGAAAAATGGAAAACAGAGCTGTCAATGAATGTTACTATTTAATGTGGTTTCTATTCTATTTCAATAAGAATCATAAAAACTGTAGTTGATCCATGTAAATTTTCTGCATTTTCAACACTGAAAAGATTTCTCAATCTGTAGCACAGAATCAGAAGGCCACATACGTCAAAAGAATCATCAAAAGCCTAAAATTTGAGAATAATTAAATTCAAATAAATACACCTTAAAGTCCTTAGGGTAAACCTGACATGAGGGGGAGAATATTTAAGAAAAGTTTAAGCAAACCTAATTCATTAAAGGACTGAAGTAAAGTTGAAATAATGGAAAGAAGCTGAAAGAGTTTTAAGGAATTACTTGAATTACTTGCATATTAGCAAGACACTGAAAAAATTACCAAACTAATAGTTTGATTAAAATTATCTGATTGTCTGATGTGATTTGTAAAACATAGGACCTCAACACCATATTATCATATATATACAAGTAGCAGTTGTGTAACTGATGCAGTGAACTGTAACCTATTACAAGTGTATATGGCATTGCAACATGGTGTCTACACAACACAAAGACATAGAAATTATCTAGGAAAGAAATGAGCAACTGATGAATTTCCTAAGTCAGTAAATCTTAATTTTCCAAATTTTTTTAGATTTACTTCTGAAAAAAAAATAAACAAAATTCTTGTATATTACAACATACAGCAGGGAGGAACAGCTGTGCACAAAGCCAAGAAGCAATGAAGAAAAGAATGGAAAACAAAGAATTTTTTGCAGGCACATTATTCTGGCACCTTCAGTGCCAACTTTTGTTTTGCTTTGATCAACACTACAACCTAAACAGAAATAAAGTGCATAGGCATGTATATGAAAGTTGTGTTTCGAAAGGGAAAAAAAGCATCCCAAATCAAAGAGTTCTTATCCCAGAGGTAATGACAAAAAGGAAAGACAAGTGAAAAATAGAACTGAATGCACAAAAGCCGAAGTGTTGAATCCTGAGTCTCTTAACAAAGGAACACCTTCATCACCTTAAATAGCCTTTGGATCACTGGCTCCATCAGTGTTCTTGCATCGGCTCATAAATTTGGCAGCATTTTCCCACATGGATCATTCTTTCCTCCACTCTCTTCTAAACTGCCTTTCAGTTAGCATTCTGAATCAGATGTTTTGGTATTATATCAGAAACACTATTAGCCTGATCTAGCACAACAGCTCCTTTTCTCACTTGAATAAGTCACTCACTTCACAAAGGTCAGTGTACTGGATTCACTCAGTTAGATGTAACCAGTCAATACTTAATTAGTTATTATTTAAATGGTCAGCTGTCCTACAGGCTCTTACTACTACACAGGCACAGAGTTTCCAAGAGGTGTACTGGATGGTCTCTAGAGGTCCATTCTAACCCCTACAATTCTGTGATAATAACTATATGACGTGTTTTAACCTATTTCACATGGAACTTCCAACAGGATAACCAGAGATCAAGAACAGAGAAATGGATAAAGAGAACCAAAAGTAATGTTCTGTTTCTTTAGGAGAATATATATTAATATATAATTGTGAGTTATATAAATAAGATTACAGAAACCAGAAAACAGCTGAGTAGCGACCAGATAAAGTTGATTATTTTAATAGAAAATGAAGAAAGTATTAATGCCACAGTTTCCGCACCTTATTTACATAACTATGTTAAAAGCTTGTACTGATGAAGAATAAATGGTATCTGGAGACTATGAACCCTCTCTAATGAGATTTCAGAGATACCTCTGTCTACCCATACAGACCTTCTGCTCTTAAATCATGTATCTAACGCAAACTGAAAAAAACAGGAGAAAATACAATACAAACTTTCCGCAGATAAGCAGAAAAGTGAAATTCCAGCTGAAACCATTCTTGAAAGTTTTACTTGTAGTTCTCTGCAACAATCATGTTACTTGAAAACAGCATGAAGGGTTTTATCTATTGTCTCACCAGAGTAACTGTGTTGGGTTAAATACATCTCCAGTACAAATACATCTTGCATAGCTAATGAAATTCAGGAAAGAGAATGGCACAGAGGACTTTTGTGACTGAAGTGTGCTCTTCTAGGCCAAATCTGCTAAAAGAAAAGAAAATACCACTCATTTACACAGTGCAATAAGTTTGTTTGGGAAAGTAATGTACATGGTAAAAGGATTTTTCATCATCATGTGAAATAGAAGTGTATCTTAAAGTTTTCCTGAGAAAGAAGTCATTGAAAAGAAATACCTCACTACAACATCAAAAAAACAATAGCACCTGAGCAACTCACATCATCCCAAGTATTGTGTTAACAAGAGATACTTGACCAAATGAATTTCTGAGTTAATTCCACCAAAGTCAGCTGCTACACCAGTGATAAATATGATATATTCCTCATTTTAAGAAGCCCATCCAATCAAACTGCTGCCAATAAATGACGACAAATGATATGGAACAGCGGTAAAGTGATTAGCAACAGTGTGCAAAGTCCCCTTATGAAATAAACATATCTTTAGAGACTTATCTGTCTACCTGTTCATGGTTAGACATATCACTAGAGATGTTAACAAGATATCCTTCTAGTCTGTGTGGAAGTATTGTTTATTAATATTTTTATAACTCTTACAAGCAGTTTAACAAGTTTTGGGTTTTGGCAGTTATCATAGCCAAATCTTGCCACTCAACCTTTACTAATGGCTGACAGTGGCTGTACTGATTTTTAAAAGAATATTGGAATTATATATAATTTTATTTAGCTATGCTTGACAGTTAGCAACTTTTAAATATACTCAAATTACAGCCTTCATAAATAGGATGACATTTACATTGTGACATTTACATCACTGCTGCCTCTGTGTATTTGTGGATGCACTCTCCATTCCACCTAAAACATCACGGTTGAACAATGGCATTTAGTACATAAAAATCTGTGTTAGAGACTCAGCTATATACTGTCCAGAATGGCTAAGGAATACAAATTAAAAGACAATGAAGAAAAGCAGTTTTGTCTATTTCTGCTATTGACTTGCTATTTTTGCATGCTAAGGAGAGATGACAGTTATATTCAGAACTAGAACTAAAAGCATTATGCCTTCTGGTGAAAAACTAGATAATATATCATTAGCGAAATTATGTAGTCATGTCAATAGCACATGAAAGAACTGAACTACTGAGCAGGTGAATACACACATTTTGATGAGAAAGACCCAGAATGGCTTTTGGAGCAGGAAATCCTGCTGGAGCCCTGTGGTGCCGCCACAGAGCACACAGTAAGGTTGACCCAGGGGACAAGATATATTTAGAGTTCAGAAAAACCTTCTGGCAATCAAAGATTTTTAGAGAAACTAAGTTAGCAAGGTACTGGAGGAGAGGTCCATTTACAGACTGAAATCTGTTAAAAGGATAGGAGGCAGAGTAGGACTTAATGGCATGTCTTTCAGTATGGAGACAAGTCAGCAGTGAAATCCTACAAATTCTAGACTGTTTTTACTCAACTTTATCGTGCCCTGGAGAAAAGAGTATGCAGTAAAATCATAAAGTCTGTGGATGATAATAAGCTTTAGAACACCAAATGTTATAGTTGTGGCACAAGAACTCCAGAAGGGCTGTGTGCAAGCGAAAGAGATGCAGACAAATATACATGGTTTAGCTATGAGGGAAGAAAAACACCCTAAACCGTGTCTACACAACATGGATGGACTCAGAAATCATAGTTCCCTCAAAGAGTAGAGGTCCAGGGGTCATTGCTGACATTTCTCAGAAATGGGCTATGATCAAGATTTATGATGAAGGTATGGAAAAGGTGAAAACGAATGTTATTCTCCAAATTACCAAAACTAGAAGCAAGGAGCACTGAATGAAAATTCTACAGCTGTGATCTTCTGCAACTTGATCCCACACAGGCGAAGGATGGTAGCATCTCCAGAAAGGGCTTTGGCAAACACATGCACAAGAGGTCCGTAAAGGGATGTGAATCAAACAAGAGAGGGATGGACATGACCACAAAAAATATGGACACTGTAAGAATGAAGAACACAGCCAGGATCCCCTTCCACCACTGGAATACACAGAGCAGTGACCTAAATTAACTATTGGTCCAGATGATATGGAATTTCTTCCTGCTTCTGTTTGTTTCTTTTATTTAAATGACAGCTATGCTATAGACGTTCAGATTTATTTTAATATTTGCAAACTATCATTCACTACTGTTCTATTTAAACTAAAATAAAAAAACAATTGCTAATCATTTCATTTCAACTGAAGTTACATTTTTTATTGCTTTTTGAAAGAAAAGCTTTTATTTAGGACAAGAACTTTGTTTTAATTTTGTATTAGTAATTTCACTAATTTTCTAAGTTTGAGACTTATCTTAATTTTCAAAGTGGCTGAGAATCCTGGAAAATCACATTATTGTGAAATAAACACCTCTACAGTGTAAGGCAGTTGCTTATCAAGCTTTCCACTGGACAAAACTGGATGGAGTTGGGAAATGGGATACCAGAAACTAACATTCAGTATGGTGAGACTATTTTTACACTGTTGAGGATGGAAAACATTTAACATTAAATTTCAAATTATCAGTGAAAAAAATCAGTAAAAACAAACAATTAAAAATAAACAGCACTGTTTTGGTGCCTGATTTCCTGTTTTCTTGAACAAGCAAATCAAAGATACCATATCTGCTAGGTAACTGTAGATAGACTGGGGCATCACTCTATTTGGGAGTAACTTGAGAAATATTTTGTCACCTACTTATATTTAATGTCTTGGCTTTTATTCATTTGAAGAAGGATTTTCTAAAGGATTTAAAGACATCTTTGCATCCTGCCCTCTAAACTGCCTTATTCTAGAGACATAACTTCCAGCATAGCTACAAGTATAAGAAGATGCCAGGAATAAAGGCTGCACAATCATTTCCCAGTGAGTATGATTTCCAGAGCAAGTTTTGAAACATCAGTGCTGTAATTTCTCACAGCTGTACTGATGCTACACATATGCAATACCCACTTCTGCAACATTTTAAGGCATATGTTTGCAGAAAAACTAACAGAAAAGCTTCCATTGTCCATAAGAGGCTTGGGTTATCCATTAAAAACAAGTAGAAAGAATTGTTTTCAAATTTTTTTTGCCCTTATTAATCCCTCTCATATATATGTTTTCACATTAATGTCTTCAATATTCTTTGTCTCATGGCCTGTTGTGGCAACTTCCACTGACCATTTCCTACCTGTGGTAGGATGATTCTTAATGTTCTGACATCCTTCCTTCCAAAAAAGCCAATAATAAATCATGAAATAAGAAGGAACAGATCTTATAAATACATATGTTCCTAGTATATTCATGTTGTCACCTAAAGACCCCAAAATCCAAGTCGAATAAGAAGAATTTCATCTCAAATTAGCGTCATCATGCTAGATACTGACAATAAACAAATAGGCACAGATCAAACACAGATAACTTTTTAACAGCTTTGAAGGGTTCCAGGAAGGAAAGAAAAATAAATAAGATTAAAAAAATATCCTTTGCCCACTTCAAATTAGTATATCGTGGGAGTTCATTTTAGATGTTATTTTCATGTGTGTGCCAAAATAGTATCTCAATTTACAGATCAAGATGGAAATTCTGTTAATAAACACAGGCTTCGCCTGCAGAAAAATGGACTAACAGAAGACTACAGCATCGGTCTATAAAAACTAAACAAATTCATTACCAAATCTGACACTGGGATGAGCTACAGGACAGCACACCCATCCTGATTACCTACAAACCACGATCGGGATCTGTATTCATTAAGGCAACTCAAACCCCCAGCCCAGCCCGCAGCACCCCCACCCCGGGGCTGCCGGGCGGGCTGCAGCGCCCTACATCCGCAGCCCTGCCCGCCGCGGGGCTGCTCCCACCCGGACCCACCTTGGGCATCCGGATGTGCTCCATGGCGGAGGCCGACCCGGTGCTCCTCACGTCAGACGGGCAGCCATGCGCACCTGAGCTCGAACAGGCCTTTTAAATACANTATATATATTTTTTTTAAAGGAGGCTCTATTGAGAGCGGAGGATGCGGCTGTTTGGGTGCCGGCAGGTCAGCAGCTTGGCTCCACCTCCCGCAGCCGCCATGCTGCCCGGCGGCGAAGATGCTCGCGCGGCCCGGAGCGGCCGCATCCTGCTGGGGGACGGCGCGGGGCGGCTCTTGGCAGGTCGGTGTCTGGAATTGCACCGCTCGATGCTTTCCGTGAGGAGAAGGACGAGAAACAGCGAGGGGAGCTCTGCCTGAGGTGGCCTCCCCTTGTCTTTTCTCACTCCCTGGTCCTGTGATCACAGTACCTCCAAGGCAAAAGCTGCACTTTGTGAAACTGAGGCACAGAACTGTGTTAATGTCAAGCTCTGAGTGTGTCTTTCCATAATTCTCAGTGTGCACAAGGGGAGATTTTCAGTCTCATGCAAGAAAGTGTTTGTCCCATTGCATACCTTGCCTGGCCTGTGAGATCTGATACCTCCTGAGGCAAAAATAGATGTTTGAGGGCTGATTTCCTCAGGTTACCTGGGCAGACATGGAGAACATCTCTAACCAGCTTCAAATCATGGTCACATTGTGCAAACTGACAAACTTGTCAGAGTTTATGTCAGTGCACAAATGAGAGATGATGCTGATCCCAGACAAACCTGGCTTGACCTTTTACCATTTCCTTCAAGAATTACTTAAAGCTTGTAAAATGCCCTAATATTTTCTACTGATCAACCAGCAGCTCTTGACAAATAGGCAGTTCCATTTTGACTAACCACCACAAGAGACAAGAACAAATCTAGTAAACCATACAAAGCCTATGGCAAGAGCATTCTTCAGAGAAGAAGATCCCCACGTAGTCTTATCTTGTCAGCAGAGAACAGAACAAGCTTAAGCTTTTTTATGAAAGCTAAAACATGGGTTGAGAATGATTTGAGGCCACCAAAATTTTTTACTGTAAGAGTATAACGTCACTTGCACTGTTTCTGTGGATGTTTCTCTAGTCCTGTCACCTTTTTGATAGATTGTCCAACATTGCAATTTTTTTGTGCCAGCACTTTGGTTAGAGGAGACAGAAGCTGTGCTACTAGGAGTAGAATGTAAGTTATGTCTAGATTTGACCTTTTTGTTTCCTTCTGCCACTGTTTTCACCCACTTCTGCCTTCTTTTCTTCATAATTTAGCTGTTGTTACTATGTGGGATTGGATCGTTTACCCATAATCTGAGACACCATCAACTGGATGAAATCTCTCCTCTACTGAGAATTTTTATCTTTCCATTTCACTTTGGTCATGCTGATCTGATATAAGAGTTGAAGATAGTTTCTATTTGAAAATTCACTGGAAGGCATCCATAAAAGTGCAGGAGTTACATAAAAAGTCATGCATTCACAAGGCTCTCAAATGATGGCGTAGTTTGCTCTCTATCTTAAGCCTGAGCTGTCAAAATCAATTTAGAATTAACCAACTATGGAATATGTTTCCTTTGTAGTTATAACTAAATGTGATTCACAGCTTATATTACCATCTTTTGGCATTTGCTACTGCCAGTAAGTGAAGTTGGAAAAAAGCATGGTCATCCTTTCAGTCCCTGGAGATACTTGCCTTTCGTTTGGTACATCTTGAGGTTTATTACAGCCAAGTTTAAGTTCTGCTGTTGATGGTGCGTTATCTCTGCTTCATTATCTACACAACTAAGCCATTGCTCAGAGGACATTGAGATTCTGTATGTAACAATCAGTTGCTTCACATCCTGAAAGAGTTTTTTAACTGTCTTGAGCAGATAAAATTATTAATGGGTGAGTTTGGTTATAATCAGAACTTGGGTTTAGATAGAAGTTCTGCCTACTGCATTTGTCATGTAAAGATATAGTAATTACAAGCTTTTAAAAATTCTCTTACATAAAAATTTCACTTTCCATAAGGGAAGTTGTTGTCTTAACAGACACAGAATCTTAACAGACTAATCCTGAAAGTGAAATACTTTCTCCACAGAAGTACAGTGAGGCCAACAACAAAACACAGTACTCCATAGTCTACCACTGACTCAACTAAGATGTTGAGACAAGAATATTAAATTGTCATTACTGAACAGTTTTTTACCTATCTGCTGCAGCTGTCAATAAAGTTCAATGCCTGCAGAAGGCCATCCACTGAGGGCTAGAATGAAACTACTGTGTTTCTTTTCCATGTTCGTAAGCAGGAGAGACAGGTTTCAGCCTAATCTAGTAAAACCTGAAAGCACGTTTAACTTACAATGTACTAAAATCTCTATTATAAATAATGCAGTCACCTGAATGCTCAAACCTTTTCTGTTAGTTAAGATGTGGATTTGAATCATCATGTTAAATCTGGGAGGCTTTGTAGATTTATTTGTGTTTTGCAATTATACTTTACTAGATTACTGTTGGCTACCTTTTAATGTAATCTTCAAACTCAAATAATAAATTTGTGTACTTATATTAACACCTATTATCAAATGTTATCTACAGATGGCTTTATAGACACAGAGACATAACTTAAAAACCATCATGTTGAGAAGAAATCCACACAGTTTCTACTGGTGTGTCACCAAAGAAGCACACCTGCACTTAGAGTAAGAAGATGTTTGCTGGCATCAAAGCTTTTTCCTCCAGTGCAGCACACAGGTTGCTGGGCTGGGGTGGCAATCTGGGATCTTTTCACTCACTGGACAGCAGACAGGCACTGTAGCATCAAAACTCCTGTTTGCCTTTTACCTTTTGCCTGATGACAGCAGCCAAAATTGCAAATGCATCCATGTGATTTGTAGGTGTCTGCAGTATTTACACCTTGGATAATCAGTACCATAGATTCAGAAACAGTGTGTCTTGTTCTGTGTTTCATAACTTTTGAACTTTTAGAGGGAACATCCCAGATTTCTCGTGGCCAGTGCTCTTAGACACACAAACTTCTTACTCAGTTAATCTAACAGGAGCTGCATGTGACAAGGTGAAAGCAAGTAGCTTTGACTTTATTGTTTAACTCAGCTGTTACTTGGCTTGACCTTTTAACATTTCCTTCAAAAATTACTCAAAGCAGTCTTTGATTTTGCCTTGTTATAAAACATTATTGCATGATTATAAAAATAGAATTCACACAGGAAAAAATACCAGTAGTACTCTGGAGGCCCAATCAGTCTTGTTCTACAGATAGCCCAACTGATATGCTTCTGGCCTGAGATGCAGAACAGAGAAATAAAGCAAAGAAAACTCTGAAAGGACTCAAATAGAAGCCCAGTTGCTAACATGAAGATTTCACCAACTGAGTTATGGTTTTGGCAAAGTACTAACTTTATTTTTTAATGAGAACATTTCAACAAAATCAGAACAGTTAATCCAGCTACTCTAAAACACTCTATTTTTCGTAACAAAGCATGTCAGGACAACCTACAGCACAGTGTTGGGAGGACAGCTGTGATATACTCAAGCTGCTGTAAGTCAGACCAGAGGGTAGAGCAGCTAAGACATGGAAACTTGGCTGACCCAGACAAGGACGTCACAAGCCCTGATGGCCACAGATGTCACCTCACTGTACAGGATGTGGTAGTAGGGGTAGGGTGTGGGATAAAAGAGGGAAGAATTTGGTGTAGTCCTGTGTGGAACTAGGAGCTGGGCGTAATGATTCTTCTAACTTGGGATATTCTGTGATTCTTTGAACATCTATACAGAACTGAAACTGAAGTGATTCCTACTATCTTACTGACAGTCATCACAGTAAGTGATCAGAATTCATTTTACCTAACTTCTGCCTCTTGAAATCCTTCTGAATGAGGAAGATATCACTTTGCTTCTATATATACTGTAGTGCTAATGAGAGATGCTGACAATGAGAAGTTGTCAGTGATGTCTTTCTTATTTACGTTCTGTGAAAAGGAGGTTCAGATCACACAAGCCTTTTTCAGCTACTGACAAGCAGTTTACATTTTGAGAAATAGCAGACTAAGCAAGGGTCATAGAAACCCCAGTGTTCAGACTGGAAGAGTGTTATGATTGAATTCCCATGCGCTCTTCCAGAACTTGTCCAGTTTCTTATTTGAATTCAGTTTGTTTTATTTGCACTGGGTAAGTGTTTTTCAGGGTCTATTGCTACTTACTAAGTTTTGAGGAAAAAAATAAATAAATGTTGGAGTGGGTTCTGAAGAAAACTGTGTTGAACTGCTTCTGGCATTCTCTGTCTGAAAGCTCTGTAATCTGAGTTTCTGTCAGTTTCCAGCTCTGTGTAGTATTAGATTTATGTTCTTGATCACTGTCAATTATTTTCACAGATCATGTATGCATGAGAAGACAGTGCTTGTTGTAATTTGTTCCCAGAGCGGAATGTCCATGGTTTTGTTCCAAGGTACTTGTGCCAGCTGGTCACAGTCAGGATGTATGAGCTATCATGATTGAAGTCTTCACCTGTAACAAAAGGATGTAATGTTCAGGGAAAAATGCATGAGGTGAGATGTATCATTAAATACAGATCGCTACAGATATGGTTATACATAACTGCTCGCTCCGAGACTTGTGGTTAGCTAACTTAGTGACTATATTCAGTGCATAAAGTATATAAC
Source organism: Odontophorus gujanensis (assembly GCA_013399175.1). NCBI lineage: Eukaryota > Metazoa > Chordata > Aves > Galliformes > Odontophoridae > Odontophorus > Odontophorus gujanensis. The sequence continues at coordinate 237,956 of VXAB01005970.1, read as the reverse complement.
TATGCTGTATTTTTGCTGCATGCCACCCTGTCAGTCACTGAACTGTGTGAGCTTTTACTTACTGGCTTGCATCTATAATGCTAACCTACGTTTACACGAGTCAGAAAAAGACCAAACGTTTGCCTCATTCTGGCCCAATAGCTTTTCCTTGTTCTTGGTGTCCACAGAAGGCAGATATCTCAGTAGCTGGGCTCACCAGCCACCTGCCTCATGCACACTGTACATCACTAAGTTGTGTAAGAGTAACGCTCCAGATTCTCATACTTTCTGTTCCCTGCTTATGCTTCAGATACTCTGCTGCTTGCTGCTGCTGTTTTGCAAGTCAGGCTATAGCACCTGTCACAGCACTGTTGTCCCATGATAGGGTATGGGAACTGTTGAATCACAGCCTGAACCACTGATTGATCACCTAAGGCGAGCACCAAGTCAGCTGCGGGAGCACAGGTGAAGACAGTTCACCTGTGTGACCGCAAGGGGTGGAGCCGGCTCTACCTCTCCTGGACCCCCATTTAAGGGCTGACCACCACCAGGGAAGGATCTCTTGTTGGAGTCTTTTTTCTTTGTGGAGTTTCCCTCTGTGAGCCTTGGTCTTTGGAGATGAGTGAGTATTTCCATTATTATTGATTGTCTCTTTGACATCTTGATAATCTTTCTAAATTACACCATCTATCAAATATCTGGAGTAACAATACCATCTGATATTATTCATTTTGTTTTCCACCCTACAGCTAGAGGGGGCCCCAACAAATATCTCAATCTGATCTTCATGCAATGACTGCTGCTGATGCATCTAGGAGTATCTACTTGAGGCATTACTCCTGAAAGATCAAAAGGTGAGTCCTGGCCTGGGTTTTGGCTCAAAAGTATCTTTCCTTCATGAAACTAGTAGTGGAACTGCATCATTTTAACCTAAGTTGACTGGCAGTGTCACAGACAAGGAAGTTCTTGCCTGCAAGCCTCTATTGCTAGACAAGAGACTGCCCTTCAGCACCAGTATAATCCCTTACAAGCTTTTCCTTCTCAGAAGGAGAGTGAATGTCTATCTGTAAAGCTGGCCTCTCAGTCTCCCCAGTAGCATGGCAGTCTTTCGTGTGACAATCATTGACAGCTTCTGTTGCCACCTGGTTGGCACTGGCAGCAGCCCTGGGATCAGAGTGCTGGTTGACTATGGATGCCTGCTGCACCTTTATCTACTGCCAATTATTAGCCTCAGAAATCCCCTCCCAATGGGCTTCCCACAGCATAGTGCCAGGGTTAGAAGCAGGCCTAAGCAGGGTAAATGCCCTCCTTATTATAAGGCAATACTGCAGAACTTGCAAAACAGAAATGTGACTTTTGGTTCCTGTGTAGCACTATCTTGGCCAATATGTCTAGCAAGCAATGTCAGAATATCACATTAAGTAATAATGCAGTTGGCAAAATTCAAGAAAAAGAGAAATAGAACTAAATTAGGCAGTAAAATAAAGTCCTATGTGTCTGGTGAACAAAAAAAAAAAAAAAAAAAATTAAAAAATGGAAACTTCTCCAAAGGATTTAACTGTTATGTCCTACATGGCTTCCAAGTTGTCTCTTTGCTCAGTTTGGGTTGTAAAGTTCATGCTCCACCATTGCCTAACTGGTGGGGACCATACAAACCCACATCAATACTCTCTCTAGACTCTTGAGAACCTATGGGACCTGGTATCTTCCACAAAATAAAAGCTGACATAAGACCTCTGCATTAGGAAATGCAACTTGATGTACCTTAACCTGCAGGGTCATGAAGCTCTTGTGTCTCCTCCACAGCAGCTCTTGCTTTTCCTCCTTCTCTTTGACATCACTATGGATCATCACTATGAGTCACCATACTTCAATTTTCATTACAGCAGTGTGCACACTAGTGCCATTTCTCTAGAGTGTCTATTGTACAAATAAATAAATGTATCAGAGTATTGCTGGGAAGGAGTGTACCAAAGCATCTGCCAAGCTGTATTAAAAAAAATTAAAAAGACATGCTAAGTAGTACTAAGTCTAAAAATTGTTTCTGTTATTGTTGCTGAATGATCCATTGTATAAGTCAGCTGCAAGTCTTCATTTTTCTGAACAATCCCACACCATTCTTCACTGTAACTGCTCATCTGCTTCCCCTAGAAATATCATTTCTTGACTAAAAATCTAATTCTGTGATCCACTGCTATTTAAAAGAAGATCATCCATCCACCTCTCTTGAAACTGTTAGATCACGCTCCTCTGAAAGCATTCTGATAAGGAGACAGGCAAGACTTGGCGTCAGATTCACTGAGAAGCAGGCTGGAGTGACAATCCGAGCTGCTTTTGGATGACCTTCACCACTTTGAATGTAGCTAGCTCCCACATTGTACTGCCAGATCCACTCCCACCCCATATGTGAGCTAGTGTCCCTATGGACCTACAAATGATTCAGCCTGGAGAGGCTAACTATTAATGTTCAGCAACACTTTCGGCTTCTATACTGGGCATGGGAAAGTCCACACTGGATAGGCTGATGTGTTGGAATTGTGCCTAGCAATACAGAAAGCCTTAAATTTTTTGTTAGCTTTTTAGTTCTATTCCATTTTTTAGCATCCTTGACTTTTTGGCAAATTTCTATGTACTATGGTGGTAGATTTTTCCCACAAAATAGGAGAGAGATAAGAAGTGCAATAGGCAGGAATTATACCTGCTCTGATTTTTGAAGGCAGTCTGCTCACTTCTCTTATGTGTCAAGGCAGTGACTAGGGTTTGGTAATGATCATTGTTTTCTTCTTTTTTTTTTTAATTAAAAAAAAAGGTGCTAACCTGCTTGCATTTCAAGTAATCTCATTTCCTATGATAGTCAGATTGGTGGTGTGTGGCGGATGTGTGTGTGTGTGTTATGAAGAGGTGGAGCTCTGACTGAGAATTTAGTTCCCAGAAGTTTTGGCTATTGAGCAGAGGAAGCAAGAGATTCACCTGAACAAGCAGCAGTGTGAGCACAGTTTCTACTAAAGACCGGAGAATCTGAATGTGGGAGAGCTGTCTTTCAAAGCAGGAAAAGCTGCGCTCTGTGTTCAGCAGAAACTTCTTACTGAAATACTAGGAGTTACTCAAGTACTTTGAGCTTAAACACTTGCTCACTGCAGATTTGCACCCAGAGAGCTGGCTGCTGGCCAGATAATACCAGAGAAGAAAACTCTGGCCTAGTGATGCAAGTAAAGAATTGGCATTTGACAAGGAAAATCTGTCAAATTCTCATATTAGAGTTTTCTCTCTTTCTCTATTCTCTCTTTCTTTCCAATATAACATCAAATTTTCACTGACAGAGAATTGTCACATCTAAATATACATTTTTGTGTTTGAAGTTACAAGTGTCATAGAATGGCTTAGATTGGAGGGGACCTTAAAGATTAGTTCTAACCTCGCTGCCATGGACAGGGTTGCCAACCATTAGATCAGATAGTTTGTTCAAGACAGGTTGTTGACTACCAGTTGGAGTAAGTGTTTGCAATTTACCCATTCAGTATGCTCTTGAACCTGGGAATGTTCAGAATCTAGGTTCTTGCTATTGGGCAAGAAGCTACTTAAAAGGATGACCACAAAAATGTCTCTTCTGCCACTGAACTTCATAAATGCAGAAGCATCACACTGGTAGGGCTAAGGTTTGTTATAAGATTTTCTGTTTGCAGCAGAACTAGTCTTTGTGCTTTGAGGAACAAATAAGAAATCCCTGTTTATAGGCTCTTTGTTTGTTTGTTTCGACTATCAGTGTTACTCTGCTGCAAAATAGCACATTTAGTGAAATCTCTATAAAGTTTAATAACCTTTTAAGCAGCTTGGCTTGTTTCTTAGAGTGACACACACAGGAGCCCAGAAGGCACTTGGCTGAGTGGCTAACCATGTTTCTGCAGTTAAGTCCCATTTGCATTCAAAGATTCCACTGGCTAAATCAGGCACTGTCTTACTTCTATCCCAGATTTTGTTCCCTCCTCTCCCCATACTCTCACACATTTCCTGAGTGTGGGCTCTTTTTCTTACAATCCATTTATGAGAGTATCAGTCCCTGCAGGAAAAGAGATTTCCCAGATTCCCTGGAACTTGAGGTACACCTTTTCTCAAGAGCTATAACATTAGAGATTCTGAAATTAATCACCTCATTACTTCATAGGTAGTATCAAGACCCTGCAGATACAGTGCATGTCACTGCAGATTTGCTGCTTCTCCTTCCTAGCTGAAGCTGAGCAATTTTCAACTCTAAAAAATTCCTTGGAACAATCATATCTGTAGCCACTATCCAGCATCCACTTGTAATTGTGCTAAGTTCTTAAACAGCTTTTTGAGCTGAGCTGCTAATCCAAATAGTTATAATGTTGTTACAGCTATTTAAGTTCAGTTCTCTGTTGTGTCTTTCTTCTCTTATTTCTTGGTTTAGTACTAATGTAATCCCCCTTTTCTGTGTTCCTTCTATTGGGAAATAAATGCAATCCATGTGTGCTAATTCTTATAAAAATCATACATTAAAAAAAAACCAAAACAAATTGCTTCTAAATGCTTGCACTCAGGCCTAATATTTTCCAGGCAATATTACAAACATAGTGCTTTCCAAAACTACTTTAGTAATTAAAAATATATTTACCCTTTTCAAAAGACAAAGAATTGAAGAGGATCTTCTGGACCATCATGTTTAGTCCCCATTATATGATCTTCTTCACAAATTCAGTTAGCTCCATTTTAAAAACTGTAACTTCATTTTCCCACTCCACACCTCTCTTATTGAAGTATTAGATACTGACTCATATGTCCCAGCCAAGATGTATGGGTTTGGTTGTGCCAGCACATTCCTTTGCCAATCTAAACAGTTCCTCTCTCTCTCTTTGAAATATATACTGTAATCACATTTCCCATCAGCCTTCAATTTGCCAAGATGAAAACTCTCTTTTGGAAGTATTTATGCTACAGATTGCACTATGGTGTATATACACCACAAGACAGCTTTTGATGAGGGCAATCTTCCTGTGAAAGCCAACAATTCTGTGCAATCTTTTCAAGTAGATAGATCTTGGCAGTTTCCTTTTATTTGGTACGCTTACTGTATCATGTCTCTTGTACTATCTTTTTTAACAGATGTAAATATCAACCTATGAATAAGAAGTTATAACATAAATTTAGATATACCTCTATAATGCAAATGTACATACATTTTTATATTTGTCAAGTCTAAAATATTGATTTAATTATGTTGTGAAGGAAGATCTATAAAAATTACTGCAAAGTAATTTGTATACTAGGACAAGCAAACTTTATCTGGAAGATTAGAAAATGTGGTAAGTTAAGAACACTCTTCCCCTGAGTTTTACAGAGATTCCTACAAATGTGAAAACACCTACTCTAACAAGTGAACAAGGTCACGTGCAAAATCCAGTGTCAGTTATAGGATGTTATCTGTCTCTCTACGAGAAAGCAACTTCAAATGAGCAAATATTTTGAAATACAACAAGAAATTATGTGCAATATCCAAAATATGTTACATTCTTCCTTTCCACTTAGAAATCTAGTTTTGTCTCATTGGCAACTATCTGCAAAGGTATTATTTTCTTCAGCTTCATATATGTATGCATATACGCATAATGTATACATATACATGCAAACACAGATGAACAAAGACATACACAAAATAACTAGCTGTACAATTTATGGGATCTCTGTAGTCAATTGCAAGCCTCAGTTGTAAACATTTGTTTCCTTGGGGAATATTTCAGTAAATTGCTGCATGCTGTTGTTGTGCAGAGATGGAGCAGTGTGCTGACATTGTTTCCCCAGTGGTACAGGAGGGACCAAATGATTCAGACAGCTTTCTTCCCACCACACTAAGCAGAACTGAACTTAAAAATGTGTCAGTATATATTTATACCCTTTCTTCTCCAAGGGCAGAAGGGCTGTTTAAGTCTTCCACATCTGGCTGCTCTCTCCCACCCTTTTCCTGTGGGAAGTTCTCTCACATCTTTGGCCACGGAGAAAGGGAAGATTAGCTGTGTGGGGACACTATACAGCAACCCAAAGGTCAGTAGAATCTTCCTGGGAAAACTGATTAAAAGTATTGCTTTACTCTGAAAAGTGATTTTGTAAAGATTTCAGTCAGTACTATGACTGGCAGAGACATGTTGAGTCACAGGAACAAATTTAGGAAAGCTGGAGATTCCAGTAGGTAGGGTCTCTAGGACAGAGTATGGAACTGCAGAACTGTGACTAATAACGTTTGCTGAAAGTCAGTGTAAGAATATTAATCAGTGAAGACCAATGCCATTGGCAATAAAACAAATTAGCTGACTGAAATGTGTGGAGAAACTCATGTTTCTCGCAATGTGACTATACCACACAATTGGCACATAGTCTGCAAAAGAGGCAGACCAGACTTCCAAAGATCAATTTTGCATAGTTTGTATGACAGGAAAAAAACTAACAGCAGTGACATAAAACTCTACATGAATATTTATGAGAACCTAGAATCAAAAACTTGTTTGTTAAAAGATAACCGTCTTTACAGAAAGCTTCTTTCTCAAGTGTGAACTTTTTGTTCAGGCATCTCGGAAGCTCAGCAAGATAGCATCTGTATCTGGTTATTGAGATTTCTTTGTAAATCAAAGGCAAGATATTTTCTCCCACTTCACACTGGAAATTTAGACTCTTGGAGACAGTTCAGTATCTGAAGTCATAAAGATATACTGTCTGTGGGCTCTGTTGATGCTGGGAAAGGTTTTTGGTTCAGAATCTGAATCATAGCATCAGAATTGATACTGGCAATGCACACCATGGCATCATTTTTGCTGTGCCATTTTTAAAAAGGAGTTCCATTTTAAGCCTTAGGATTTCACTTCTGCTGGAACACTTTTTATTACTCTCTTTTTGCTGGTCTCCATACCTGATAAACCTCCATTGGCTGATGCTCCTTTTGTGCAGAGTTCCATTGAATAATTCATATAATGCATACTTATCCAGGCAAAGAAATATCTAAGTATCTGAGTAATGCATGTGATTTCTGAACTTATCAAGCCCTTCAACTCAGACTGCAAAACTTGCACTTATTTCATGCCTTAAAAAGTCTCAAAAACAAAATCACAACCCCATCCTAATTTAAGAAATTACCTCTTCTACTTCTTGGAGACAAATTAAAATGTCATTTTGCTGCACAGCTCATGTGGAAAAGCAGAAGAGATGAAAAGAAGCCAACTACACAATCTCATTGGGCAGATTTTATTCTTTAAATGTGCCAGAACTCATACTGTCTGGTTTAGCTTCAGCAAGTTATCTAATATATCTTAGTGAGGAAACTCATGTGATCCATTATAGCTAATCAAACCTTAAGTACGTAGGCAAATTCCAGCTCCAGAAGAGAATAAGTTGAGCCTGTGAACAGTAATCGTGTACAACAGACTATAGCAGTGGTTAATATGTAAGCAACCTGCCAGTAACTATAACTAAAAGTATACTTTCTTTGCTGATGAGACTGGGCAAGTTTCTTGGCATGTGCACATTCTACTTTTAGAGGTTTAGTTGACATGGCCCCAGTTGCTCAATTTACCATAGGCTGCTGGAGATACTTGTTGGTTACCTCAACAGTGTTCAGGGAAAAACAGAAGATGATTGCAGCTTTCCTGCCACTCCCCCTACACTCCCCTTGGTACACCCCTTTGACGTGTCAAATGGCAGGCCCGCTTTACACAGCTGAAAATCAAGTACTGCCAGAAACTTTTCCTACTGTTATGGAAAAGCAATAATTCATTTCTGACTCTACATAGCCAAGATCTCTAAAGAAAATAAATCCTCTAAACTGATGGAAAGAATAAAAATTACCACCCACTGATCATGTAAATACACTGTTGAATTTTTATACCTTTTTTTTTTCATGCAAATGAGTAATCATTTATTTACAGATACACACAACTTTTCTGTGTTTGTTTTAAATGTACCTTTGTTGTTGTTCAACGTAATAAGACATAGTGTTTTTTATTTATTAACACAAATTAAAAATACTTGGTTTTTTTTCTCCTTTGCAACATTTTTTCCTCCGTGTTTGTATTTGAGAAGGTTAAAGGACGATCTGTCCTGCATAATAAAAGTTCTTATTTATCTAGTGACCAAATGTATTTCAGTCAGCTAAAACGTGTTCTGCCAAGTAATTCAGTCATGACCTGATGGGTATTAACCTGCTGAAAGGGAAAATACCTTCATTTTATCTGAAGGAAGATACATAACAGAAATTTTAATGTTGCTGGGAGCAGTGCTGGCTGGAAACTCCTTCTCTACCTAACTCATGGCAATGCTATTCAGAGGCAGTGATCCTGTGAGGATCACCAGTTACAATCTGTGAGGATCACAGAATCGTTGCCTCTGGATTTCACTCCATTCATTACTCTCTGGACTGGTGACCCAGCAAAGACTACACTTGTCATTCCCTGAGAATGCTATGTAGACAGAGTCAAAAGCTCTACTAACATCTACATCCACAGCCTTTTTTTCATCTAGGTGGGTTGCATGATCATAGAAGGAGACTGGGTAGGTTAAGCAGGACCTGCCTTTCAGGAGCCCATGCTGGCTAGGCCCAGTCCCCCGGTTGTTCTGCACATGCCATAGGACTGCACTCAGATGATCTGTTCCATACCCTTCCGATACTGACATCAGGCTGACAGGCTTGATGTTCCTCAGATCCTCCTTCTGACCCTTCCTGTACATAGGTGTTATATTGGCAAGTCTCCAGTCATTTGGGACCTCCCTGGTTTACCATAACTGCAGATAAATCACGGAAAACAGCTTGGAGAGCACTTCCGCCAGCTCCCTCAGTACCCTCAGGTAGGTTCTATCAGGCCCCATGGTCTTGTGACAGTTCAGGTGGAGTGATAGGTTGCTAACTGTTTCCTTCTGAATTGTGGGAGATTTATCTGCTCTGCATCCCTGCATTTCAGCACAGGGGTCCGAGTACTTTGAGGATAACTGCTCTGACTATTAAAGACAGAAGCAAAGAAAATATTGAGTACTTCAGCCTTTTCCTCATCCTTGGTAGTAATGTTCCCCACTACACTCAGTAAAGGATGCTATAGTAATTAGGCAGAATTAAATAACTTATTTAGTGGTTCAGATCAATGCTATTCGATAACATTCAGAAGATTTATGCATAATGTATACATTTTATTGGTAAGGATAAGAACACATAATCAAAATTGCTGACCTGATGGACATGGCAAGGGCGTGAGCAAGTATCTTTCTTGCTGCAAATGTTTTGGTAGAATTTGTTTCCCACTAATAACATAACATATTCTCTGAATAACTAATCTTTGTTGTACTGCTCATGTTAATGATGGCAGGCTGATGACATTCCACACCATACCTAAAATGTCCAGAAAAAAGAATAAGAGAAATTCCACTGAGAATAAAAGTAAAACTAGTCCACCCTAGAGGACTACCAGACCTCCCAGAAACATTCATTCTGAGTTCTGTGACACTGCCTTTTTATAAAAGCAGTTATGGATTTGTCAGTGTTTCAAAGCCATTGCAGAGAATGAGAGAGCAGGCAAATCCACCACACTTGTCAATGGAGCAGTGCAGTGTAAGTAAGGCTTGAGAGACTATGTGGCTCCTTCTCATGTATTAAATCATGGAATTTTAAGACCCCTCTTACATTGGATTTAAATATTTCAATTCATCCTTTAAAAGCAGTTTTGACAGAGGAAAATGAACTCATACATGACTGTTTCAGGTGGCATTTTCATAGAAGAAAAGTCCTTTGATCTAATAGCTACTCATTACTTAACTGCAAGAAATATGGTTAGTCATTGTGAAAAAAACTGTATTTAAAACTCCTTGTCAGAAAGGCAAATGACTTTTAGACCTAAGCAAGAAGAGCACTGGAATATACTCGATCTGCAACTTCTTGAAAGAAAAAAAGGAAGGAAGAAAGGAAGAAAGAAAGAGAGAGAGAGAAAGAGAGAAAGAGAGGGAAAGAGAGAGAGAAGCATGGGTTTTTCCTATGTGTTTGATAGAATGTGGAATTAGCCTCTTCAGGCCATTATATGATGCAGAGTGGGTAGAAGTACAGTAGGGCTGGTTTAAAATCTTTATGGAGTAGGCTGGCTTAGTTGTTTTTAGAAATGCAAGCAACATAACTAGCTTGGACTGAGGGTAGTTGACAATGAAGTACAATCACCACTTTTTTCTTCATATCAAATCTTCAATCCTGAATCAAATCTTAAGAATTATTTGTGGAAATTTACAGAAGAGTTTAGCTCAGCAGTGAAATAGAGAACCTGTAAACCACTGATCACACCATATACAACATAAATGATACAGAATTTCTTGTAAAGTTGGATCTAAGCAAAAGCCTTAGGTTTAAAGATGGCACATAACAACACAAAGACAGTGGAGACTTTTATTCAGAAGCGAACTGTATCACTGAGCTCTGGTGTTCACAGAACAACTGTTTTCTTAAAGAATACAGAAGGGATGAGTAAGTGTGTATATATATAATACACATATGCACATAAGGACACATGTATACAATGACAGAACATTACTGAAGAGAGAAAAGCAGATCCACAGCCAAAATTTTTAAAGTTATTCCTAACAATCTTACGTATTCAGACCATAGTAAGGAAAGGCCTTGTATAAGTAGAATATATGCAGGAAGAAAGAGATGATGATTGTAAGATTTATTCCAGCTATTCTTAATGCTTGTTATTCTTAGCAATAACTCTCCTTAGCCAAAGACTATTCTTAGGCTTAAAACAAGTCTTTTAGAATATCTGGCCCAGGGGAACAATCTGAATTCTTTAGGCTGAAGGAAGGGGGGGAAAGCACAAAACCTCTTCAACCTATGAAAACACAGAGTTGCAAAGTCTCAGACATCTCAAACAAAAATGGCAAAACTCATAAGAAGCAGCAGTTTTATGGAGCTGATGGTCAATACCAGAATGAAAAGAACCGGAACTGCATGTGTGTCAGGCCTCATACCGTGGCACTTTTTACAGCTCTCAGACAAGTTTGGCCTATGATATGTCTCATAAGCAACATCCAAAGCATGACACATTCAGAGAGCTGCAATAACTCTCTCCTGTTCCCAATGCTCCCTGGAGCTTGGCCACAAAATCCCACACGGAGCTGCACATGATGCACTTTCCTACCAAGTGTGCCTCAGAGCTGCCCTGTGAAATACATCTAGTAAAGGCTTGTAGGCTCTCCAGCAGTTTGAAGAGCCTGGCTCTGGTGCAGGTCACCTCCTGTCACCTTGGGGGCCAAGCTGATGCCTTTAATCAAACAAAGAGAAAAGTATGACTTCTCTAATGTTTGTCTTGTAATGGTTATTCTGCATGTGCAAATTACATTATTTCAGTAATGTATAGTTGTCTAGAATATAGAAGATTATACTCAAGATACAGGAACTAGGTGGTCAAAGAAACAGATGTAAGTCTCAAAGCAGGGAATTGTTTTGTGACAAATTCTTAGGTAACAGAAGATAGATTGTTTGCAGAAGATTCCTGCCACAACAAGACTGTTCATAATCAAATCGTAGAATCACCAAGGTTGGAAAAGACCCCCAGGATCATCTGGTCCAACCATCCACCTATCACCAATATTTCCAGTAAGATAAGAACGGGTGGTGTTAATGATTTTGGAGAAAAATATTGAATGCATATGCACTTTCCAGGAAAATCTTTACATATGTAACACAGGCAACGTATTTAAGCTGATCTTTTGTGCCAGCTGCACACATTAGGCAGAACAATCCCTCCGGCGAGTGCCTACAACCTCAGCACCAACCTTGCTGCTAAGAGGCAGAAGTGCAAAGCATTCAGGGCGAAAATAGGTCGGAAAACGCTGGTAAATGATGGCAAGAACTCGAGAAGCGTGGGCGCTAAATGTCTGAGGTTTGTAGGCACCCGCCGGAGGTGGGCGGTGGGATGGCCGCTCGCGGAGACCTCGTATCATTTGCCCGTTCGGCAGTGCGAGAAAGAGGGGACGGCCTCCTAGTGGGAGAGGAGGAGGGAAGAGCGGGAATGAGGAGTGAGGCGGCCTCGCACGTGTAGGAAGGCCGGGCATGGGGGCTTTCTGCTCTCGGCCCTGAGAAAACCCCACCGCTAAGCCCGCATCTCCTGCGCAGCCCTTCCCGCCGCCGCGAAGAGCCGCGCCCGGGCCCCGTAAGTGCCGCCCTTCCTCCGCCTTTCCTCCCCGGGACAGGGCGGGCGGGAGCCGCGGAGCCGCGCTGCTGGCGGTCTCCTAATGAACGGGGCTGGGGTCTGTGCTGGGGTCCTCTCGGCTGGCGAAGATGAAGCAGTCCTCGCCTCTGCGTCCCAGCCACACGAGGGGTTTCTTACGCGGGCGGAGGCGACGTGGTGGGAAAGGGAGACCATGGGCTTTCTTTCAGCTGCCTTTAAAGTCCACTGTGTCTGTGTGTTTGTTTGGGGGGGGAGGAGGAGGGGGCTATCTTTTTGCGCCTTCCTCCTGCACCATGTCACCTTCCATACTTGGCTACCTACGGCTGGGGGGTGCGGGCTGTGAGGTGTGGGATCTCCTCGCTACCTGAGGGGGAAAAGGTGGGAAAATCCCACTTCAAGGGTGAACATGGCAGAGGTGCGGGTCTCTGGCAGTAGTAAAGCAGTTGTGAAATGTAAGGTTCTTCTGCTGGCTTTGCATGTTTAAATTTAGAAACGTGACTTAAGCACATGTAATTCAATGGATTATACTACTAGCAGCTGAAGAAAGCTCGTCTAGTGAAATAGTCTTTAAAATGTAACGTGTCTGAAGTAGCAGATCAAAACCGTTGATTTTAAAATATTGGTTTTCGCTTGAGCTTTATGATTATGAGGTTGGATTGGCTGAGTGCTTTGAATCTGATGGAGGTCTTACCTCAGAAGGAACTCCATTAAATCAGGTGAACAAGATCAGTGAGTGTTTGGGGATACCTCGTGCCTTGGTTCTGACAGGGAGTGTAGTTTCTTCTGATTGCTATGCCTGTGTTTAATGCTTCATTCCATTGAAAGTAACTCAGCTTTGAAGGTGAGAGATTTCCTGAAGCTTGGCTGAAGACTGTGTCCTGTCAGAACTGAAGGGCTCACGCTAACTGCACCACTCTCTGTTTCAAGTATATTAATACCCAACCAGTATTTATTTTAAAAGCTTTCAAACCCATTTCTCTTTGTATTCATCCTTAATAAAACCAGAACAAAATACATTACAAGGTGTTCAAATGTTTCAGAAGGGGGGAATGTAAGACAAGGGATCACAGTATGTAGAACTTGTTTATATAGAAATAAATAGATGATAGTTTGTTTATCCTAGAAAGACAAAATAAAACAAGTTCTATGAAAAGTTCATGTAGACATTGTGCAGATTCAGTACAAAGTGGATCTTGGATCCGAATTTGAATTACACAGCGTGGAAAATGTTTTGTGTTCTGGTTTGTGTTACCTACCTGCTCCTGTAAGCAGATGTCCGTTGCTGTAGTTGGCTCCACTTGATTCTAACCCTGTCCACGCAATTCTTCTGAACCCCACTGAGCTCTTGTATAGACAAACAGGAATTAAAAACACCCCACACTTGCTATGACAACAAGGTGCTGCAGTTTTTTTAATGGCTCATTTTTGGTCTGTTACTATCTGTTGTGCTGGGGGTAATCTGTGCATGGAATAGTCTTTTGTCTAACTGATGTTATTAAAAAATAACTTGTGATGCTTCATATTTGGATGGAGACCGGTCACTTCGTGAAGTTCAAATGCAATGAAGTTTTCATCCTGAGACTCAGTAAATTGGCTAGATTAAAAATGACCTCAGTAAAAGATGTATGGAAATGTATGAAAAGGTAAGCTTTGCTAGTATAGCTTTTGATTATTTTCACCCATTGTGATTTGTAAGGTTCATTTTGTCATCTGCCCATTATAAGACTGGTATTAATCTGACAAAAAAAAAAAAAAAAAAAAAAAAAAAAAAAAAAAAAAAAATNAAAAAAAAAAAGAAAGAAAGCATACAGTGTACGTTCCTGCATTGTTGCTGTGCTGTTTTTAACTAGAATTCTCCCTTGCTCATAGGAGGACCACCAAGTGATTTTACCATACACACTGTATATAATCCACATCTCTTAATTTGTTCATATTACTTTTTAAGAATAAAGTGTTATTTTCTGAGAAATATATGGAATAAATATATTTTTGCTGTGAATAACATTCTTCTTTATGTGACTCTGGGTTCAATGCAGTCTAATCTTTACTTCATTACTCTGAAAGCAATGAGCTGCTGGTTAGCCTGTTTTGTATGTGTGAATTTATGTAGCTAATCCCTGGTCCAAGCCCATTTTGTTTGAAGTTAGCTATTTCTGTGTTTGAAGTTTGATTGCAAGCTGTTTGATGAGATGAGAAAGTGACTGTGTTTATTTTGTTTGTGCAGTACCATGTGCAGTGTGGTTGTGAAATAAATAATAATTATGAAGGAATTTGAAAGGGATTATTTATTGTCCTTTCATTTCATTAGTTTGAAAAACATCTTCATATTGGTTAAAGAAAATGTAACATTTGGATATCATGAAGATATCTGATTACTCCCATGAGGACTTAAACACTAAATTGAAAGGAATTAATGCAAGTTATGTTATAATATGGATTTTATTTTACCCTTGTATATTTTTGGACTATCGTGCAGTTAAGAGAAACAATAGGAAGTGACTTGCCATGAAGTGCTTTCAGCACTGTGAGCTAGGTGAAAAAGCTTGTGGAAATATAGAATTAGCATGAATGTGTGGTTCTTTTCAAAGGTGCACTGTTTTGGTGGGCTTTTTAGGAGAAGGAGTTTATGTGAATAAGCTGTATTTTTGACCCGTGTCAAGTTAGTCTAAATTGTTTAATGGTTTCAAGTGAGTATCTGGGTGTTGTCATCAGCAGAATTTAATTGGTCTCTTCTGCTGCAAGGATGTAAAGAGAGGGAAGAACTTTCAAGGGTGGTACTGAAGAAGTGCGTGTCATGAGACAGCAGTCTTATTGTGTGAAAATTGTAGGCTAAAAAATTCTTATAGCTTTTTGCAGTACTTGTTACAAGGTGTTAAAGTGTATGTTCTGCAGTTGTTGTTTGCCCTGAACAATGTTTTTAGAAACTCTGGAAACAAGAGATACATTATACCTGAACATTGCTTTCCAAACTGTGTCTGTTTCTTTATGTAGACTCACTAAGGGCTTTCTCCTGATTGGTAAGGAAGTCCTGGGTTTGGAGCTTCCTTCAAGCCTGTTTGTGGAAATTGCTTTTATGGCTTTTTCCTTTACATCAACCAAGGCCTTCAGGGACTCCTTTATATTTTGAAGATAAGTTTTCAGGAATTAAAATGTAGATGTTTGTACATAATTTGGGGAAGAAAATAACAAACAAAAAACAACAGTCTTTCTCCTTATTTGTCTCATGAAAATGCAACTTTTGTTACAATGGTAGAGCATGATCTTGAAAAATACCATATATACCATATAGAAGCAAGTTACTCTTGCTGTGAGGCAGTTTGGTAGAATGACTGTCTTCCAGCAGCGAGGTGTTCCCTGTCTGTTTTTTGCATGGTGGAAATGGAAGAAACTGGGGAACAGATCAGCCCTGTAACATGCTTTTATTAAATGAAAGAAATCTGTTCTAATTGTTTCAACATTTATTCTTTGTGAGACACTGCTTCTGGGTATCCAGTGCAGAACTATTTGGAAGCTTCCATGCAATATCCAACTACTAGAAATATTTTCTGTGACCATTTTAATTTATTAGATGCATATGCCTAATTCTGAGGTAATGAGTTTCAGCATCAGACTTAATAACCTAATTTTATGTCTAATTGTCCAGATATAAACTTTTATGAGCCTCCCTGAAAGTCTGTATTACTTTTTAAAGCCTTCTATGGTGTTTAATTGCCTGTGTACTCCACTTCATTAGTTGTCTAAGTAAATAACTTTGATTTGTATAAAATTTAAGATTTCTTTTTCCTATTTGACTGTTTTTCTGTCCTGTGTGGTAACAGATGGGTTGCACTTAGTTCAATGAACCAGATGCAAAAAGAGCAGAATTTGCAGTAAAATAATGTTGATGTTGTGTTTTCACCCACACGCAATAAATTAAGTCAACTCTCTGATATGTAAGGTGAATGTTTACACAGTTTCCTTGTTACTAATTAGAGTGCATCCACTATGCTCTGGGAAACAGGTAGCTTTCTCCATCTTGATGTACTCATAGGTTTAGTTTGTGCATTTCTTTCTGAAGCAGTGTCAGCATAAGCAGCTCCTATGTTCTGCTTTGGACTGCTATCTTTTATTCCTGCTTCAATAACCCTCTGTGTCTGCACAGTTGTTTGTGGTACTGTGGAATAAACTGGGTTACAAAAGTTGTTTTTCTGTTTTTGTTTTTTTCTCCCTTGAGATACTTTTGATCAAGAATCTTTTCCCTCTTCCATTTTATCACATGACCATGTACATGACTGTGCAGCCAAAACTATGGATGCAGAGAAGAGAGTAAGCAGTAGGAACTGTTTAAATTGTACTGCTACTACAAGAAAGTTTTGAATATGCTCTACACAGCTGTATAATGTAGAGTAATTTCTCTGGTTTCCTTCCTTTTTTTCTTTTTCTTTCTATTTTTTTTTAATCTGTAGAAAGCATTAGCTGCAAAACTTTGGTCACAGGAATGCTTTATCTCTCAAACTTCAGAATTAAGTTTGGATGTTTAGAGTCATACTCCTGTGGAGTCCTGTTCCATAGTTTCATTCCTTTGGACAGGAGGTAGAACAAGTAGTGTATTTTAATCAAGAAGATGGCACTCACCAAGTGCATCTTTGTTGGTACTATCTTTTATTTTAATCTTTTAAATTTTTAAATCTTATATTTTTATAATCTTATATTTTTAATCTTTTGAAGCTGCATATTTTGCCATAAACTCCTTTTCTAGGGGCCCAGGAGTGGCCCCATCTGAAATATTGAAGTCCTTGAAATTATTGGTATTTCTTGTGACTGATGCAGTTACGATGAAGTTTATTTGGCTTTATTCGGTGTTGTGTCCCAGTTAGATTACTGAGCATAACAGAAAGATAATTTCTTCAGCACATATCTGAGGTGGTAGCAATCACAAGAAACACGTTTTCTAGCCTCTGGAGGTCAAGATTGTCATTGTATCAGCCTTCAAAAAATGGTGAAGTGTAGACCACACAGAACAAAACTCTGTAGCTGTTGAAATCCTACCCAAGGCTGGAAAACGAGAAGCAGACTATACCATATGTTCAAACTGGGATTTCAGGGTATGTCCCTACACCTAGCTGTATGGTGAGCAGCAGCTGACCATCCTGGTCAGAAAAAAGTGGAAATCACAAAAATTCTTGCCCCACCCTGCATAGATTGTTCTACTGGGTTTTGTTTCTGTTTTGATCATTTACAGAGGCTTGCTCTTCTTTTGTAGGTATCATTGAAGACTGTTTCCAGAAAGTAGATCTGAACCTTCTGCCACTTCTGGGATCTTTCTAATTACTTAAGATAGTGTGCTAGTGTTACATTGTTTTATGGACTATGGAAGTTTAAACAATGTCATGTGGCAGAATTCTACATATAAAAGATGTCCTGGCTGGTAGAGAGGGCCTGTTTTGGTAGTTGTAGAATCATAGAATGGTTTGTGTTTGCAAGGGACTCTAACAAATTAGCAAACAAGTCAGCATCCAAAGAAGAAAAAAATCCAGAGAACAACCAGAGGACTGTTGCTGTATGACTGTGAGAGTATACCCTCTTTCTCTTGTGACTCCAGGCTTGTACAGTGTAACACTGAGCTTTTGGATGGTAGGAAGAAGATGGTACCTGGATACCCACCTCAGCCTACTTATTGTGCTTAGACAGTCAAATGACATGTTTTAAAACATTTGAACAAATGAAAGCATCAGTATGAAATTTATATCAAAAAGGAAATGGGAGTTATCTACTTCTAGACTGGTTAGAGCACGTTAGGTGCTGCTGTGAAGCATGTTTTCCAATTTCTTTTGATCCAGAAAGATGATTCAGGACTGTGTCATGGAGTGGAACAAAGTGCAGTGAATGGCCAGGAGTAGTGAAAGAATATCTTTGAAAATATGTATCTGATCTGGACAAAAATGCTAGTGTAAATATACCAAGGATGGCTTGGCTCTGCCTATACCTGCTGCAGTCAGATCACCTCACTGGTTGTGACATACATGTGGTTTCACTTGTACATGCCTATGTTGTTCTTTCTGATTACGTTCTTGGTTCTTAGTTCTGCATCTAATCTTGGTCCAAGTGTGTCTCACTGCTGCTTTCCAAGTTCTGGGACTGATGGAGGACTTATTCTTTGTTGATGGGAATAGTAGGAAGTAAAAGTAAGATTCTAGCACTGTTTGATTACCTATCTCTGTTTATCTTGGCAGTAGCTCATCAAAAATGAGCAAAGTATGGCACTGTAAAGTCTAAGACGATAACAGCTCTTCCAGTGGAGTGCTCCAGGTATATATGAGTGCTCTAGTGAAATGTAGTACTCAAAGAAGAGAACTTTTTATTCCAGACTGACTGTAGACGTTCAACTGATGGAGCATTGTCAAAAACAAAGCATGAAGTTATTTTTATAAGGGTTGCATTTGCTGTGCAATGCAAAATGTTGGATCTGCATAACCGGAAAAGCACCAAAGTAAGAAACCCCTAAGAATTTAGGTAGAGAGCAATCCTATTGAGTTCTTCTTGGGCAAGGAGTTGACTGAAAGAGTATTCCTGCAGGAAGGAAGCAGCTGAACTTGAATTGCAGGGCGAATAAGCCCAGTTCCTGGCCTGAATCAACTGAGCGAGGTTTGAAAGGTAAACATTCTTGTTTGAATGTGCTCATAGCAATGGTATAGTGGAGCTGACAGAGTCAGGAAAATGGATGACACATCGCTAGGAAGACAGCTGAAGCCACCATCCCGCATACTTTACTTGTATTTGGTTGTTTTACCTCTGCCTTTCTCGTACTGTTGTTTTTCCTCAGATTAAGCTTTTGCGCTGGCCTGACTTGTGAGCTGGGTGTTACTACAGGATGAATAATTGCAGTCATATTTTTTATCTTAGCACAGCTGAAAAGCTTTTTGTTCTACTAAAAAGTATGTTTATGGAAATAATTTTTGCCATGTGGGTGCAAACTGTAGTAAATTCAAAGCTTTTATAGCAAAGCTCAGAATTTTGAAGGGATTTCGGGCTTTTGATTATACATAACCAAATTTTTGGATCAGAGATAAAGAATTAAATATTTTCTTTCTTTTTAAAAAAGAAAAAAAAACCAAGAAACAAAAAAACTGACTCTTCCTTCCCTCCTGTTCTGGAGCTTAAACAGCTTGGCAGCAGTGTTTGAACATGGTTCCAGTTAAACCAGTTTTGAAACTTAGTTTGGCAGGCTAGGATGGAGTAAGGCCAAAGTATATTAAAACTAGGTTTGAAAACTAAATTTGAAGCTAAAATTGTAGCTGTAGTGAGAGACACTAATGTTGAACCCAGATGAAATGTTTGTTTCTTCCCTCTCCTTTTTCTTCTCTCTCCAGTTAGAAAAGCTGTGTGATGCTGCTGGAAGCTGCTCTGACTTCTCATGAATCTCACGGCTCTTCTGCCTCAGCCTTAGTGTGGTGTGCAGTTACCTCATTCTTTGAGGAGTAGCTGACTTTTCAATTGTAGTATAATTAGATAAAAATTTGCTTATTTAATAATTAACACGTGTAAAGCCTATAACGCTGCAGATATCTGATCTTTTTTGTTGCTGTGCCATCACACAGCAAAGTTGAATCAAAGGCTGTTTCCATCTCCCTTGAAACCTAGTGTTTTACAAACATAACTATTTTCAACTGCGTTAGTTTATCTACTGTTGACTTTAGAAGTACGATTTGCAGTATGACAGGAGGACTGCGGGATATTATTTTTCAAGTCTGTATAAAAGCGATTATGCATCTTTTTTTCCCACAGTGAAAATGTCTAGACTTTTCTGAACCTTTGTAAAGCTGTTATCCAGACAAATTAGTTCCATGAATTTGAACCACATCAGCCTCAAGAGTTATCCAAATATCTGGGGTCACCAAGTCATTTTACTTTTAGCTATAATACAAAACACTGCTAGTAATCTGAAAAGCTGACAGATATGAAAAAAACTACTCATTGGTTACAGCCTCTTTTTCTTTTTTTTTTATTTTTTCCTTTTCTTTTAGAAAGATTTTCAGTCCATCTAAGTGTTGAGATATTTCCCATCAGAATGGGTACTCTATTGCAAAATAATTCAGGCTGTCATCATGCATCGATACTTGTATTAAGCATAGGTGCCATGAGGAAGCCTTTGTGGCTCAAGTCTAAACCCAAGCATAAGAATGACAGTCATTGTAATACACAGTTATATTTTTGGGACATATTCAGTTAATTTGAGGGACTATCACACTCCAAACTGCCAGTAGTTTCTCTATGATGTTTGGTACTGTTTCAGAATTTGTGCCCACACTAAAATCAACTCTTCCATATCCTAGCCTTTTCATCTAGCTTAGTGTGTGCTTCCAAATGGCCTTTTATCCAGCATGTACTTGTTTTTATGCTGTCTTTGTATGCATAATATGCTTTGTGTGTATATAATATGCATAGTATGCTTTGTATCAGTCTGATCAACTTTAAACCAATAAATCCTCTGAATACAGCTCACATTCACTTGGAAGACATCTATCCACTCTCTTTTACACAGGCTTCTCCAAATGTGCTTTGGTTTAGATCCAGACAGTCAAGCCTATGAACATTATTTTGTTTGATCTTCTGTCCTTTGTGGGAGAAAGGGGAGAAAAAAATAGTAGTACGAATAAACTGTGATAAGCTCTGTCAGAAAGAGTCAGACTCATTGTTTTATCAATTTCCCCAACTGACTGTTAGCTTTCAAGCTTTGAACCTGTTAACAACCGTCACTGTACAAAATAGCTTTCTGGGATGTTTTTTCCGTTTGTTTCCAAAGCCTGCCTTACAGAGCTATAGGAACAGGTACAATGAAAGGCAATTAAAAATTACTTTAACTCTTGAAGTAGTTACGATATTGTCATCACATTGCTGATCCCAATGTGCATTTTACAGTTGAACATCTCTCTGCTTTTTCAGAGGTGCTTTCTGAGATCTATGTGTAGGTTGTGACAAAATTTCAAATGGTACACACTCATACATCTGTCACAGCAGAGAGTAAAATTATATCTCAAAATAAAATAATACACCGTGGAGTCCTTATTCTGAAATACTAACTGAGTTTGATCTGTTTGATCTCTGAGCTCATTTTTCTCCCATTCCCAAGTTTTAGTTTAATAACTGTCACCACTTTTATAGGAAAAATTGCAGTCCAGTGGTGAGCCCACTGACATCTTTTAGGGGTGAAGTAAGTTTTTCAACTCTGTATGATTCATCCACTTACGCCTGCCTGAATTAAAACATCCTTTTGTATGTATTACTAAAATTCCTGGCTGTTGATTAGTTATCTACAGTTTGTGTCAGGTTTTGTAATTCCATCAGAAAACCAATTTTTAAGGACGGTTTTGGACAGTTTTTTTGCGCAGTGAGGTTGTGGAAACCCCATCCCTGGGGAGATTCAAGGCAAGACTGGATGTGGCTCTGGGCACCCTGGTCTAGTGGTTGGTGACCACCCATGGCAGAGGGGTTGAAACTAAATGATCTTTGATGTCCTTTTCAATGAGGCCATTCTATGATTCTAAGATAGTGTAACAGTTCTATTGCTTTGGAGATTGTTTTCATTTCTCTTTATGGCTGTGAGGAATTTCAGAGAAAGTGACACGTGCCTTGTGATCTTTTAGCTCTCCTGCTTAGAAGACTACAAAGTTAATATTCAACTATACTTAACAACTAGAATTAGTAAGTCGCCTCAAAAAAAAAAACAACAAAACAAACCCACAAGCTTATCAAAGAATCACAGAATTGTAGGGATTGGAAGGGACCTCTAGAGATCATCAAGTCCAACTGCTCTGCAAAGTAGGCTCCCTACAGCAGGCTGCACAAGTAGGTGTCCAGGCAGGTCTTGAATATCTCCATAGAAGGAGAATCCACAGCCTCCCTGGGCAGCCTTTTCCAGTGCTCCATCACCCTCACTGTGAAGAATTTCCTTCATGTATTGGTGCGGAACTTCCTACGTTCCAGTTTATGGCCATTTCCCTTTGTCCTGTCCCCAGAGACTGCTGAAAAGTGGTTGCCCATGTCTCTTTGACTCCCCCACTTAAGATATTTATGAACATTAATAAGATCCCCCCTCAGTCTTCTTTTCTCAATACTGAACATACCCAGATCATCCAGCCTTTCCTCATAGGGGAGAATGAGAAATGTCACATGGCTGGAAGAACATGACTTTTCTCTTTCGGACTTTTACTCTCGGGATTTTCAAAGATATCTTTTAACGTCATGTCAAAAAGAGACCAGTCTGTCAATATCCAGTTCATCTTTAAGTATCCTAAGTGTGAGTTAGGGTGGCTAGTATTGCTGCTGTAGAGTTTCACTTGAAGTAAAAACCCTACTGATATTCAGAGGGAATGTAAATGCTATGGAACACAACAAGAAGTCATCTGTGACAGGTTTTCATAAGTATCTGAAAAATGTCAAATTTCATTAAGTTTGTAATATTCTATATGTACAGGCTTTGGGAATAGAGATCCCTGCCTAAATCAGTAGAAGATGCCAAATAGTTCAAAGCGGATCTTATGGCATATCTTCAGGGTTTTTTTGCCTCTTGCTCTAGCTGGAAGTTCTGCTATGCATAGAACGATAGATTTTTAAAACTGTGCATGATTAGCACCAGAAGATGTGAGATGTCTTTCATATGACTTCCTAGATAATTGCATTTCAAGTAGGAACCTGTTTGCTCGATTTGGCCCTTTAGAACTGAATCTGTGCTGGCTACCTTCTTCCCCTGAGGCAAGTAAGAAATGATTTCTGACTGGATCCAGCTTCTACGTAGACACTTTGAACTCAAGTTCCTGTCATTGCCACCAGAGCTTGTGAGAAAACAAGGGAGGACAGAATTATTCCTAATTGTGATCCAACCATAACAACAGTGACTGGACCACCCAGAAATAAGCCATCCTTTTGGATAGTAGATGCTGAAAAGCAATCCAGGAAATACTGTGGTCTGTACTCACACACATGCGCATAACACACATGCACACACACACAAACACAAGCGCACACACAATATTTGAAAAGAATGAAAAATCTTTTTGGTGGTAACTAGACAAGTTATTTGCAGTGTCTGGAGTTTTGGGGGCCTGAATTTTGGATTTAGGGTTTGTTTGTTTGTTTTTAAGCATATAGAATTGCCCAGATTGTAATAGAATATAGTGTTCTATGGAATTTTCCCTGGGATTTATTCACACCATGGTTGGAGATGAGACTACGTTTTTTTCTGTAAAATTAGAAGAAGTATTTGATTTAGAAACAAATATGGGGAAAAGTATCTTGTTTCACTTCAAGTAGTGGGTGATTAAAATGATGAAAGAGGTGACCATTTTGCTAAAGAACAAGTATGAGATATTTTTGTAACTAAATATGCTTTTTTTTTTTTCTCTGTTGCTGATGTTCAGTACTTCTTAGTCGGAGAAACATGCTCAGGGAATTCCTAATTTCCTGTGTGACACCCCTTCTTGGTCAGAAGTTGGGCATGCCTTTCAGATTTATCAGAAGTGGCCAGGGAAGAAAGTGACTAAGGGGAGGAGGTCATATTAAAAGTTTATTGAGGTGGCCTGAGTTCACTATGAGTAGAATTAAAAGTTATAAACTTATAGGGCTTTCTCAAAGCTCAGAAGAAAAAAACTGAAAAACTGGATTTCACCAGATCTCCATTTGTGAGAGAAGATGACCTGTCCACACAGTTGCAGTTCCAGTTGCTGTGTGAACCAGACTGTCCTGAAAGCACAGTTGTGCAGTTTTAATGAGTGGACCACTGCAAGCAGCAGGTATGTTGCCTGATCTTCTGTGCCACTTGGTAGACAGTAAAGTAGCATCATGGGCATTGCTATTTAACGTTCATATGACTTTCAGTTTTTACAAGCAGAACAACCTTCTGGAAAACTTGCTGAACTGCTAAGCTGCTAGCTTTTCTAATGCTATCCAGACTGTCCATACTGAAAATAAATTGCAAGCTAAGAATTGTTGTGCTGTCTGGCTTGGGATCACAGATGCACACATGCACACACATAAGTTGTGCATTGTGTAAGATGTTTGTGTTCTTCCACATGCCAGTTATTATTTTCAGAATATTCAGCACTTAATTAACTAGTTTTTGTGTTGTCTTACATGCTTTTTGCTCTGCTGAAATGACTTTATTGCTATTGCTAAACTTGTTCTAGCCTTGTCCTGAGACAAGAGCTGGTTTCTTCAGGTAGATATACCAGCTTTTCAGGGTCAGTACAGTCCATCAGAACCATACAGGTCTGCACAGCAGCAGCCTTCACTGTGGTTATGAAACTCTTGTGCACAGCTATAATTTGATTAAGATACAAATGACTGGAGAACTCTACATCTTTTCTTAAGAGAAGTTCACAAAGGGTTTAGTGTTTAACTTTTGAAGATGCTGAGTTTAGGCACGTGAAAGTGTTCTTGTGATTTTTTTATTTCAAAGTCAGTGTCAAGGCCCCTTCTCTCTAATGCTTCAGTGTAAATCAGTAGAGAAAGGTTTGGGGCTTAATTTTATCCTAAAAGTCACTATTAATATCTTACTGTTAGTCGAGCAAGGAAATTCCAGGACTGGTCTAGGTTGGCAAGACTTTATTTAATTGTTTGCTTGTTTTATTTTAAATTTTGGCTGGTTTTGAAGAGAACAAAAATAGATGAGCTGTGAAGATGTTGAAGGCTTTAGAAGGCAAGAGTATAAGGAGCAGCTCAGGTCACTCGGTTTGTTGGGCTCAGAGAAGAGGAGGCTGAGGGGAGACCTCATGGCAGCCCACAGCTCCTCATGGGGAGAAGAGTGGTGGTGCTGATCTCTGCTCTGATGACAAGACCTAAGGGAACGGTGTGGAGCAGGGAAGGGTCAGGTTGGATGTTAGGAAAATACTCTTCATTAGAAGATAGTGGGAATGCAACAGGATACCCATGGAAGATCTGCTGGAGTTCACGGAACATTTGGACACTCAGACACAGGGTTTGAATTTTGGATGGTCCTGTGCAGAGCCCAGAGTTGGACTTGATGATCCCTGTGGGGTCCTGTCGACCTGAGATGTTCTATGACTACAGTTTTATGATTTCAGCTTTTGCTAGTATCTTGCCCAAGAGGCTGTTGTGGAAACATATTAACCATGGGCTAAGAAATACAGCCCTATTACTGATGAGAAACAGTGAATAAAACAGCAACCTTCTTATCATTTCTGCAGGCATTTTCCAACACGAGAAATTATTGTTAATGTAATACCTCTGGAAATTTCTAATAGACAGATCTTAAAATAAAACCCAAATATTCCCCCAACAACAGAAAATACAAATCAACTGAGAAAGAGATTATGTATTCTTGAAGTTTCCATGTATAAATATGTATACACAATCATAGAAGGACTGGACGATTAGTTTTTAGTTGATTAATTCAGATAATTTAAAAATGATAATTAAAACAAGGCAATCTTCAAAAAAAAAAACTGTAAAGGAAACATTTGAAACAGCAAAAGTACTCATTTTGTAAACTGATAAAACTAAATAGTAAGGCATAAAATTAAAATAATGAAAGTTATGTAATTCTTAATTTGTAAATAATGTTATAACTGAGGAGTCCCATTTTTGGGGATAAAAGATAAGTAAATTCTTTGATTACTTTTGAGATTTGTTGTTAACTTTTGAGATTTACAAACAACATTTGCATTTACGTAGGCTAGAATAATCTCCTTAAGTTTCCATTATAAACAAATATATTCAGTGGTATGTTACTACAAATGTGCTCAGTGATATGTTACTACACATTTGGCATTTGTCTTGGAGTGACATCATAAATTGATCTTTTTTTTAAGTTTCTTTGCTTTGATTTGAGATGGTGTGAGTTCCACCAGCCTCGTCAGAAAGTAGAATAGAACATTATTTAGTAAAAAATATCTCAAAAAAATATTCAGTGCTTTGATATTTTGGATTCTGGTCAGTCTTTCTCCTGTATGTACAAGAGTAACATTCTAAATAAAGTCTTAGAAAAGTCACTAGATGCTTATTAGCAGAGGTTTAATCTACTGTGGGTGAGGTGTGCCTTTAACAGGAGAACGTTGCAATAGGTGGGAATAAAGAAAGGCAGGGACTGGGCATTTAAAAACTACTAGAAGAATTTCAGGAGATTGATCTAGTGTGTTTAAAACATATATGAATTAATATTCCAGAAATCTAATGAATTTCAGAATAATAAAATCTTTCAGTATTCTGCATTTTATAATATTTTTCCTGACAAGAGTCTTGAAGCATCCTGTGGAAGCAGTTGTCCATGTAGATCCCTGTGACTGAAAGACTTGAATTCCTACATATAGGATCATCCCAGCAGGTTACATCAAGGCTGACCACTTTGTTATTTCAACACAGAAAAGATGCCTGCTAGCACTCCTTTTACAAGTACTAATACATCTCAAATCCTCCTGGAGTTGCATAAACTGTAAAAACCATGTCATGTTTTTTACTTGTGAATATCAGAATTTACCTTTGTTAGAGTTGGCTCCAAAGTCATGACTTTCAAGGCTAAGTAGCAGGCTCTATTTGAAATTTATATTTGAGGGATTGTAATGTTTCACTTAGACCCTAGTCCTGCCAGCACTTTTGTTCATGTTTAACTTCCACACATTATGAGTAGTCATATGGGCAAGCACATGGATATGCATTTGCAGAACTAACGCCTCCAGTTATGTAAGAAGGCATAACTTTTTGGCCTGGAGCTGTGAGGCTGTATCTGTGAGACAAGTCAGAGACAACAGCGGAACAGCTTTTAACCAGGCAGAGTTTGTCATTTGGACTCCTATAGTATTTTGATTTAGACTGTGCCAGAGTTTCTTTTCACAAATGAATTGGGATTATTGTTATTATTTTTTTAAATCCCTGGGCATACATTTCTGCATAAATCTCTGACATCTTCATATTGTTTTGACACTAGAAGAGAAAGTCCTAAAGGAACCTTCTGTTGGAAAATAACGTAGTTCTCTCTTTCAGTTCATTCCTTCTGATGTGGTAAGCTGTTACATTGCAAGAAGAAATTTTCCAAGCAGATTCTTTATGGCAAGAATATGCTGCATAAATCCCTAAGGTACACAAGTCAGAGAAATGCTGGATGAGGCACTTTGGATGAATCCAAGAGTGATTTGTTTGCTAAGGAGCAGAAAATGCCAGAATCTAAGCTCTCCGAAGTCAGAACCAAAGTCACAAAGTAATGTTGTTGGTCAGAACAATGTATCTATAGCCTGTAATCACCCGGCTAGAGGAGAAGTCTATAGGGTTGGGATGACTGGAATGGAGGTTAACACTAGGAAAAAGCATGAGTACTGATAGTGCTGCAGCTTTCATGAACAAGAGCTTTTCTCTCTACACCTTTTAGGACTTTAAGAAAGGAATAGCCTCTGATAATGTAAGAAATGATATCTGGTTTCTTGAAATAAGCCACCCAGTGGAGCACGCTGTTTTTGGAGACATTTCTCTTTGACTGTAGGAGAGATAAGGAAAGGTTGTCTTGTCCCTTGCATTTAGCCACAGAAAGTGGGACATTTCATGGGAAAAGAATAAGAGCCTTCTGTGCTCCTTCAGCAGGGGCAGATCTTACTCTCAGGGAAGAGTGAAAGCTGAAAGCAAGTCACAGGCTGACATAGTGCATACACTTCAATTAAAATATAGAAAAAAAAGATTTTTTAATGACGGGGAATTTAGAGCTTTTCTTATCAATACTTGTCATTTCAGTGTTCTCTGAACAAAAAGAGAAATACCGATACACAAATGTTTAAAGAGAAAAAATACACTGTGAATAATACTGACTGGAAATCCGACTGCCTTTTTGAGGTACTGCCACTGAAGGAGTAAAAATACTATTGTATATTACCCTTGGAGTTTAGTTTATTATGGAAGCTAATTTTTAAGAAAATAGGATTATTTATTGATTGTGTCACAAGAAGATCTGGACTATTTTAATCTCAGCATTTTTCCATTTCAAACCATATAAAGGAGAAGAAGCTATACAGTGTGTGTCCTAGTTCAGCAGAACGCTCTCTAGCCAGGCGCTGTAAATAGAGACTCTTGTGTCTTGTTTCTAATCACAGTAATATTTTTCAGATTAATTATGTGCTTCTAAAGTGCACTCAGCAAAAGCTTTTTTCATGCTGTGCTGTTGGATTCAGGTCTCAAAGCATTACAGAATGTTACTCAAAGTGTTAGACAGACTTAAGTCAAATTATTTACTAGAAGGGCAGCAAATGTGAAAACTGGGCAGACTTAGCTTTCACAGTGGGGGATGAAGTTAAACATCCCCATTTTTCTCGTCATTCAGGGTGTTTTAAAAAGTGTCCCCATTGGATGCATGAGGGGATACCTTCACAACCATGTGTGCTTTGTATGTAGGGAAATAGATGTATTTCAGTGGAGAAAACAGCATCCTGATGAGATGTTACGTTGTTGAGAGAGTGGATATGGTTCATCTGAACAGCAGTGAGACTTTCTCCCTCCCTGCCTATACTGGGCAAATCACTCATGAGCTCCCGACCTCCAATCACCTGGGGCTGCAGAGCCTCCACCTCCTTCACAACAGCTTGCACACAGCATTTAGTTTGCTTTATCACATATTTCAGTAAAATCACGTATTTAGGACTACAGAAGTTCAAGACTGGGCAAGAGAAGCATAAAATTGTCTGTCTAGCAGAAGTTACTCTGTAAAAGGTTTGTAATGCTGAAAGAAGGAATCTGAAAACAGTGTAGCTTATCATACCTTCTAACATATGTGCTTTTTGAATAGCAAGACCTGTGCTATTTGGTATTAAATGTAGTGTACTTTACATTGTTATTATGTCTTAAGTGCAAATTAATGTCTTAATATATGTGATTAATGTTTTCTTTCTCAGTCTGAAATCTGCTCCTACTTTGGATGATAAGTCTTTCATTTTCTGTTTATGCATATTCTGTTACAGGGGCTGCTTCCCAATTTTAGGGCCTTATGAATTATTTAGATGCACTGCTTTAGACATTCAGAGACAATAGAATTTCTTTGATTGTCTTGGGCACAAAGTCAACTTTTAGGACATCAAGAAGTTGCAGCTGGAGTAGAATCTTGAATTGAATGTCCATGTGTGTACACATAATTTTTAACTTTTTTTTACTTTCATGTTTTATTGCACTGGATTTAATCAGTGTGATACTGCAACTCTGAATACAGTCTTGCAATAATAAATATTGCAAGCAATTTTTTTTTTCTGCTGAATTCTGCAGGTGGAAAACAACAGGTACAACTTTTAAAGGTTTTTGTAGGAAACTAAGACTGAAGAAGGATTCTGAATTAATCTGTATATTTGTATTTTTGCATTTTGAGTACATTACAAACATGTTAGAATATTTGCTCTGTAATTTATATGCTGTTTGAAGTGTAAAACTACTGCATCTAACAGTTACTGTATATTATAGTATATAATAGGAGATTAACAGTATAAATTAGAAGTAAATAATCTTTAGACTAATTTTGCTAAGGGAATCTTTAAATACACATCATGACATAACAGTGTAACAACTTTCAGAGGTATTCTATGGCTGTATAATACCTGCTTGTAGGCGAATGTTTACCTTTTTAATTAGAATTTTTAATGGAAAATTTTGTGCAAAATATTGATTTTCAGCTGCAGTGCAGTGGTAATTTAATCAAAAGCTTTGTTGTTTATTTTTCCATCAGAAGCTTCGATTTGATACATACTGATTTAAACCACTTAATTAATGTAATTAAAATGTTATTTTTGAATGAACGTTTGGTACAGCACACACTGACCTTATACAGCGGTTACTTTTATGTTCTATTGTTATCCACCTATTTGTGTTTTGATGTGGGGTAGAAGGCTGATAGTTTGTGAGAACTGTAGGTTTTATGGACTGCAAAGTATCTAGTGCGGTTTTAAAGCTGAACAGAAACTTTCCACACGGAGACTTTGCCCCTTGCACTGTGTTTGTAGATAAAACTTTTTTTAGACCAAAGTTGTGCTGCAAGGAGAGGGCTAGTACTAGATAGACATTAAATGTTCGTGATCATCTGGCCATCCAAGTGAATGGAAGATCTGGTATGAATTGTAAGACTGAACTCATCTGCTTGGGTTGGCATTCAGATGAGCAGCGATAAGGTAGTAAATTGTCTGCTTTACAGCCAGGAGTTTTGCAGTCAGGAAAGATTAAAATTAAGAAGAAGGTTCTGTAAGCAGCTACTGTAAAGAAAAAACAACAGGACAATAAAGTGCAAAAGGGATAGGAGAAGAATCTGTGCTTATTTAGGTACTCCAACAAATACCGTTTATGTCCATGAGACTTGAGGAAGCTTTTTCTTTTTTTCCCTGTGTTAGGTCTATCCAATTCCCCTCCTGTTATTATGAGGTCCCCCTGTCCTATGTCGCTTTGTTGTATGCAGTTGAAAAGGAAAAACTGTAATCTCTGACACAAACAGCTGTTGACTTCTTTCTAGGAATGCATTCCGGGAAGGGTGAGGCTTGAATATGGACTGAGCATTGGTCCTTAAATCTCAGGCAGTTGAATTGAGGCCTCCCTTTTTCAGATGATTGTTGAAGACGTTTTCTGTGTTACAGAGTACTCTGTAGCAAAAGAAAAGCTTATTCCAGGAGAGGTTTCAGGAGTGCAGTGACCCAGAGTGAGCAGTCAGGAGCTGCCACCACAGTTTGCTTACAACAAAGGCATCTTGCCAAGGTCAGTGACGAATGAACTTCATAGATGTTTGCTTCTGACAAATGTTTCTGTAAAGTAGACCAGGCACAGATGAGAGCAGGGGAAGAAATGCATTGGATCTGCTTTTAGCCTCACTAAACATCTTACTGGAGATAAATGCCTGCAAGCATCAAGCTGAAGCTGTGAGGAAGCCTCTGAGAAGAGCCAGAACTGCTCAGCTGCGTGGGGACAGGCCTGAAGGGCCCCGATTGAGCTGGTGACAGCAGGAGTGAAGAGGTTGCAGAGGCCCCAACAGGTTTTGAATGCAGCAGGAGTAAGGCCCTTTCTGAGCATGGCTGCAGTGTGAGGTTGTCCAGGACAATGCTGCCACCAAAAGGCACTCCCAGCCATTGCCTCTTTGTTTCTGTAAATTGGTAGCCAAGCACGAGGTGTTTTTAGCTGTAGTGCTGTGGTGAGATGTGCTTGTTCAGTGGCATGTATCCTTTGGGCCCCGTGCCCAGATTATTCTTCCAGAATGGGTAACGTATATCCTTACAGGTGACGCCTTAGATGAATCACTTACCAGTGTTTTCTGAAGGCACTTTGTTACCACCTGTGCTGTTCAGGCCCGTGTGGAGACCAAATAATCTCATCAGTTCTTCCTGCCAAGTATGAAGTGTTCTGTACTGGACTCTTCCAATGTTTCATCCAAATCTGAATGGGACCCATGTCTGAAGCAGTGCTCTGTGCTTGGGGCACAGCAACACAGATTGTGAAGTAGCAGTCAGACATTTGTGGCACATGTATAGATAGTTAGGAACCAGTGTAAGGAGTTCAGAATTGCAGTGGTCCTCATAAGATACATGTTTTTCAGGGCTATGGAATGATGGATATACCTAAAATGTTATGTTTTTTTGTGTTTTAAGGGTTGTTTGTTTGTATGTTTGTTTGTTTTGCCTCCATGAAGTTTGTGTCTTGTACCTTTCTTTGCTTGTGCTGCAGTCTTAAAGAAGACTAAAGAAGAAAGGGTGGGTTGGATTCAAAAGAGGTGTTTCACCTTACTGACTTACGGTCGGCAAGAACCAGCCTCCTGTGTGGAAACACAGAATCATGAGTTGGAAGGAACCTCTGTAGATCACCTAGTTCACCCCCCTGTTCTTTTTACAGGAATCAGAGAAAGGACAAGCAGAAAAAACAACAACATATTTTTTCAAAAAGATTGCTTTTCAACTGCGAAAAGTGTAATGGCACCCAGCTGGCCACAGTGATCGATGACTTTACAATCCTCAGGATTTATTGCAAAGTGTAAAGGAGTAATCTGAGATACATTTGAACAAAAGGAAATTGTTTAGTGTTCAGAAAACAAAGTCTGTCAGAGTAGTTTTTCCTGTTAATGAAATAACAACAATCTATTTGAGGGCAAAAAAATCACTCAAAAAGCCAAACCAACCAACCAAACAAAAAACACAAAAATCTTTGCCTGACTTGCTTCCTTGCTCAGTCCTGGGACAGCCACCACCTTTCCAACAAGCACTAAAGGTCTCTGCCTGAGCTATCCAAGTCTGTTTACGTTCAACTTCCCTTTCCCTGAAAGTTGAACGGAGACTTTTTTTAACGAGTCTCTTTAAAGACTAAAGCAGCATGGCGATGTATCTGGGGGAGCTACAGGAAGAGGAGGAAAATGTTTCTGCTCAGATTTCTCTCTCTTTAATATCCAAGGCGTTTTATTTCAGGCAGTCACTCAGAATGGCAGTTTTCTTGCCTCTGAATCTTTGTTCTAGGAGCAAATACTGCCAAAGTGAGACATCCATCTTGATGGAAAATCATTGCTGTTAGTGATGAGTAGAAATGCCTGTTACTTATCCAGGAGACTGATACAGATATGGAGGAATATACGAGCAGAATACACTTGTCTAAATGAAAAACGGCCCCTGCTCTTAGGAGAGTTGCTCTAAACAAATCATGAGCACAACATAGATATTCATGGTATGGATTGCAACAATAGACATCAGTCTGGGGAGATGGCAAATGGCACTGCTTAATTCTTACCAAACTCTTCTTGCCTATCAGTTCTTGTTAGAAGCTTACAAGGGAGAGTTTTGTACGTTTCTTTTAAAGATAGTTGGTTCTGGGAAACTCTGTTGATGTGTGAGGGTGTAGAAACACTGATTTAATCTTTCAAGTAGTTTTTTCCAAGGTGAATTCTTAAGGCAAAAGCCATGTTATTTGAATCCAGAAGGGGATATTGCATTGGCTGTGTCAGAATGCTGTATTTTAAAGCTTTTGGTGTTTATAGCCTTGATATTGTAGCTTTAAAGTATGTATGTTAGTGTTGATCCTTATCTTGAAAATCCTAGTGATACATGAGTTAATAGATATCTGTTCTGGTACTGTTTTAGAAATGTCTAAGAAGAAACCAAAAACAGATAAAGAGAAGCAATTTCTTCTTTTATTACAGCAGCATAGTAAACCAAAACTTTATTTATCCCTAGAGAAATAAGTACTAAATATAACCAAATCTCTCAGATGTTTTGTGGGAGGAAAAGCACACGCTGACTTATTCAATGTCTTAGGGGAGTGTAAATATATTAATAGGTGTGATTAAAGTTCTTTGTGTAAATGCATTTATGTATCTGTTCTGCACAGTTACAGTGCTACCTGCTATGTACTGCAATGATCTACTGTGTTTCAGAGCTCTCCGTACACCATGTTGCCCTGTGGACCAGCTTTGACCTTTGTTCGGTGCCTGGTGCGTAAGAAGAATGTCAAGGGGGAAGGTCTTGAAGACTCATTGTGCCGATGCTTATCTACGCTGGACCTTATAGCACTGGGAGTTGGAAGTACCCTTGGTGCTGGTGTCTACGTCCTTGCTGGAGAAGTTGCCAAATCTACTTCTGGACCTAGCATTGTTGTTTCCTTCCTCATTGCTGCCCTGGCATCTGTGATGGCAGGTCTCTGCTATGCTGAGTTTGGTGCTCGTGTTCCCAAGACTGGTTCTGCATATTTGTATACTTATGTAGCTGTTGGTGAACTGTGGGCCTTTATCACTGGCTGGAATCTCATTTTATCCTATGTTATAGGTAAGCCTAAGTGCAAACATGGGACCTGAGGCTTTCTGAGAAAGCAGATATCAGAAAGGGATTTGTTTATTTCTGTCTCTGTACTTAACCTACTGTTGTTTTTCAGTCCTACTGGGATCAAATAACCAAGGTACATGTTCCACTACAGAAGGTATAAGCATACCTATCTGTATTTGCATACCTACAGGTATTACAGGACTGTTGCCCAAATCAGTATAAAATCAATATATCTGAATGTTGTTTTGTAGTGCATTCCTGGTAGGAAAGTGGTAAGAATAAGGTGACGTTTAGCTATAGTCACACACATTCATTACCAGAGGAGAGCATTAGTCTTAAATGCTAACTAGCAATATATATGTTCCTAGTGTTTGTTTTTTCTTATTGCTTTACTTCCTGGTAGACAGTCTTACCTTCATGTCATTTCTTAAACCCCTACAGTTCTGTGATTCTGTGAAACCATTGTTTTGTATAGTATAATATCGTATAATTGTATAATATTTTGACTTTAGAAAAAAGTGCCTTCCAAAAGGACTTCAAATATAAATGATATAAAAATATTTCTCTTGCAATATTTTGGGAACAAATTAAGTACAGATTTGTATGTTTTATTCGTTGGATAGTATGCTGCAATTCATCTACATGGAAATCTACAATGTTGAAATCTCTAAATAAAAGTAGCAGCATGTTTAGTTTTACTTCCTTTTCAATAGAAGTAACTGTATTTCATTGCATTCATGCAAAACTCTAAGTGTGCGTATATTTTTTATGTAGGTACATCAAGTGTAGCAAGAGCCTGGAGTGGTACCTTTGATGAACTTCTTGGAAAACAGATTGGTCATTTCTTCAGAACCTACTTCAAAATGAATTACCCTGGTCTGGCAGAGTATCCTGACTTCTTTGCTGTATTCCTTATATTGCTTTTATCAGGTAAAAGACATATCATTTGTGATGGTTGTAATGTCAGAGTGTTTCTTACAGTCAAAAAATGCCAAGCTGTAGTTTGTGTTATGTCAGAAATACATAATAATATCTGAGCAGTTTAAATGAACATTTGTGCATTGACAAAATGTCTCCAGGAATTAAATTTATATGAAAATTTATATGCATACTCTCCTTTCCTTGATGGTGAAACATAAAATAATCAGTTATTGGTAGGTTTTATACAACCTGTGATGAACATTGAAGCAGGAAAATCTTTACTTCTGTTGTATTTTAAAATTACAAGAACTGATAGCTAGTGTATGCTTTGTGAGGCATCAGAAATTTCCAGAATAGTGGAACATGTTTTCATTTGCTTCCCAAAAGTGAGTGTTCTTAAATTTAAGTGAAGGAAGTGCTATGTGTGGTTTAAAGTGTATAGTTTGTTTTATACAGCTGGAAGCATTTCATTGTTCAATAGAAGTTTTACACGTCTCAAATATTTGTTGTTTAGACTCCCTTTAGATCAAATAGAAGCAGGAGCTTTTTTTCTTTAGGAAGTTACACTGATATATAAACACATTCTCTTATTCTGAGTGTTTTTGGACTCTTTAATGGGGACAAAAATTCTGTTGAGCTCCTAATGCTACAAGAAGTGGCCAGTGAATCTTAAGCTTTTAGTAGGTCTCTGTACATAAAAGATGAGTAGTAGAATAACATAGGAAGCCTTAATCTGTGGTTATGCTTGTATCGTCAGTTCATTTGTTCCATCTGTGTTTTGGTTCTGTTTGACTTGTGAGAAGAAAACATTAAAAAAGGGATGACATTGCTAAAGACTGTAACAGGAAAAGCATTGAGAACTACATTATTTAAAAGACAGGATTTCTTTAGATTTAAGATGCATCTACACTGTGAATTACACTACAGTGTAGAGATTTCCAATGGGACTCAGCACCCATACCTGCAGAAATTGGAACCAAAATACCGTTTATGCAGAAAACTGGAACAGCTCATATGATAACTTCTGTGCTATGATGAGATAGAAAGCATCTCATTAGCAGAGTCAGAAATTTTTTAGACTTGATCTTGAGAGGCTTAAAATTTTGTGAGTTAATCTCTAAATAATGAGGGAAAGCATGTATGTGATATTAGTGGGAATGATTACAGTGCAGAGAAGCCAGAGAGTCTTTCCCACTCTATTCATTTTTCCTGATCTGCTTTTTGCCTATTTTTCCGTAAAAATATTATTATGCTCACAATTCTTAGACAATAGGATCCTGATGAAATAACTTTCCTATCATATAAATGCACTAGTGTGCAACTCAAGGCAAGTACATTTTATATCATACTTCTGTAATAGAATCTCCGTAAATCAGAGATACATATGAACTGGAGGCATGCATTTATTCTAAAGGATTTATTAATTAGCTAGGAAATGGGGCTTTTACTCTGTGATGGATCCTCGCTAAAAATTTAGAATGAACAGATTGGATTATTAATCTAATAATTATTATTATTTTAAATCTAATAATTATTTGTTCTGTACATGACATATTCTACCAAGATGTTCTTATTAAAAAACTTTTTAGCTCCTCTTGTTTCATCACATAATATGGAGGTATGAACTAGAAGCCCAGAAAAGCAGTAACAATTGCTCAAAATACTTGTAAATACCTCAACAGTACAGTTCAAGAAGGTTGCTGTTTTATGTTTTCCAATACACACCTGTTGCCATGCTGTCAATTTACTGAATTTGTGCTAAAAGTATAAAACCTATTGCTGTTTTTATTATTACTTGTTGTACTGCCAAATACATCTTCTTGATAATAACTTTTTTACTGTACATTATTATTATTTACTGTAAATTATTTTTATTTTATAGGTCTATTATCATTTGGAGTAAAAGAATCTGCATGGGTGAATAAAATTTTCACTGCTATTAACATCTTGGTCCTACTCTTTGTTATAATTTCTGGTTTTGTGAAACGAGATGTTGACAACTGGAGAATAAGTGAAGAATATCTCATAAACCTTTCTGCAATAACAGAGTAATTACTTTTAAAATATTTAAAAATTACTTTTTAAAAATGACTTTCTCATATTCTAAGCAATTGTGTGTTAAACAGGCTTTTGCACTATTGCAGGTATTTTATTAACAGGTAGCTCAGTGTTGGCAATGATAAACTTTTTATTCTTTTAGAAAAAGTTTTTTTTCTAGTTTGTATTTTCCTAAAATATAATAATAATTTAAAAAGATCCTGTCGTATTTCAAGACTTTTATTTGTGACCATTTGAAAAATTACTGGCTTCTTGTCCTTAAGGTACTAATTAATTACAGTACGTGAGTATGACAACAAAAATTTCCCTACACCATTAAAATCTTATTACTCTGCCACAGACAGCAAAGGGGGTAAGATGATAGTTATTAGATACAAGTATTATTCCATGTACTGTAATTTTGTCTTACAAGTTTTCACATGAATGTGTCTTCTCATGCTGCTATGTAAAGCGGAAGCCTATCTTGATGGCATTTTAAGATATTGTTCCAGAATTGCAGGGGAGAAAGATGCATGTTTGACCTACCAGTAATAGAAAATAACGTTTTTCTGCTGTATTTTTATTCTTTATAGGAATTTTTCATCCTACAAGAATGTGACGAGTATATATGGGAGTGGTGGCTTTATGCCATATGGTTTCACAGGAACCTTGGCTGGTGCTGCAACCTGTTTTTATGCTTTTGTAGGATTTGACTGCATTGCAACAACTGGTATTGTATTTATATGTATGTGTATGATAGCTTTTGGGAGGGGGAGCAAAGGAACATAATCTGTCTTTTTTAAAAAGACTTTTTTTTTCTGACCAAATCATGCTAATTGACCACCTATTTTTAACAGTTCTCTGAGATATCTCTCCTAAAGGCTGGATTGTATATGGACATATGGGTTGAGAACTTAGAAAATAACTAGAAATTGTGGGTTTTGACAATTCTAAATATAGAATGTATTTTATGTCCTTTAATTATGCCTGTGTTTTTTGAGTGTCATTTCTGGCAACAAAATCACTGATTTTTTATTTGTGCGGTTTTTAAATAGGATAGGATTCTGAGGATTTAGGCTTACAAATAAGCATTGTCTATGAAAATATCTTGTAAAGCTAAATGTAATAGTTTTTGGTGTGTGTGTGTTTTGTTTCTTTTTCTTCCTTTTTATTTTCAGGAGAAGAGGTCAAGAATCCTCAGAAAGCCATACCTATAGGAATCGTGGTGTCCTTGCTCATCTGCTTCATGGCCTATTTTGGGGTTTCAGCTGCACTGACTCTTATGATGCCATATTATCTGCTCGATGAGAAAAGTCCTCTGCCAGTAGCATTTGCATATGTTGGATGGGGCCCTGCAAAATATGTTGTAGCAGTGGGATCCCTGTGTGCTTTGTCCACAAGGTAAAGACTTTGATATGCTTTGGAAAAGTTTATGGGTATTATAAGACATTTAAATATACATTAATGTGTTTGTTTTGAAGGCTCACTTCATGCAAAGGGTTAACATTAGTATTAGAAGCATGTTTTGATCTTAAATCTTAAATTATGTTTTAACGTTAAATCATGCTTTAATCTTAATTTCCTTCACAATATTTTCATTAGTCTATGTTTCTGTTTAAAATTTACTGATACTGAACTCTACCTCTTGACCAAAAATTCTGACTTCTTTGACCAAAAATTATTAAAGTAAGTCTTTTCAGATACATGACCTGCAAGTTACCTCTGTTAACTGATGAAATATACCTCGCTGCCTTTGCTCTGTCTCGCAGTCCATTCTCAAGCAACAACAGCTTTACAAACTGTGTGTGCTTGCAGGCAAATTGAAGATACAAATACCTATCTCCCCTTGTCATCTTCATTGCCTGTTATTCTCCAGTAGCCAATCTGTCTTATGACATCATTCCTTCATGTGATTTTTTGGGATTATTTGAAATGTAGATTATAGCTGTGAGAATAGGGTAATTTATTTCCTCCTGTAAAACTGTGAATGTAACCTGCTATTTTAATTTAAAAGATCAGTGAAAGCATACAACACATAAGTGTGTGTTCATATATATCACACCCTAGCTATAATGCAGTATAAACACTGTCATGGGATAGAACACTGTTTAGTGCTTGAATTTAGGGATAGAAAAATGCCAATTCCAGTCTTCTACTTTTTTAGGTAAAGAGTCATTCAAATGAGCTTCAATGATATGAGTACAGACTGGCATTCCACTAAGAAAAAAGGCATACCTGCTTAAGCAGGAATACTAACAGTACTCTGAGATAACCCTGGTGAGGATCAGCCTGATTAAGTTGATCATGCTAAGTCTGGATGATGATTTAAAGAAAGGGAATATTTTGATGTAGAAAATGGCAGAAAAAGGAAATAGTTTCAGAATGACATAAAAGCATTATGTAGCTGTCTGAAGAATATTATTTACATAATTCTGAAATTATATTCATTTTCGATCTAATTGTCATGGGGGGCTCTACTCAAATTTTCCTCTATACTGATAAATAGTGAAAGTGATATCTAAGTGCTAGTACTGAAAAACAAAATGTTCTGAGATAGCAAAAAACTGTTTCAGAAATTTGAATTGCTTGCCTGTTTAAAGTGTATTTTGAAGTGTTATGTTTCCTTGTTTGGAGAGGTTAATCTTTCAGAATGTTGATCAGTTTAGAAAAAATCAAAGGATATTGTATTTCATATTCTTCAATTTAGAGATGTAATTTAAAAAAACAAATTCAGATCATTGCTTTTGGTTTGTATGGTTACCTCTAATCATGTTATGTTGTGAACTTGTTTCCTCTGGGTAAAGATGTTCATTGGTATTTCCATTATTTATGCGAACCCACTTAAAGGGAGGTAGGATAAATACAAAGTCAGAACAGCACAAATTTAGTTGTGGATTTTAACAGTATCCTTATTTGAAGAGTAAACTGTTGTCCTGATTTAGAAAATATTCATTCTTGAAAAGTACATTCATATATCAAAATCAGTTAATGTGCAATACTTATCTCACAAGATTGTCTCATGTGTGTCTAACCTTAATGCTTCTGTCTCGTGAGCATTACCAGAGGTACTTAGCATCTGTGGTATGTAAAATCTGACCCTTTAAGTGGTTTAGTTGACACCCTGCAATACCTGAGGCAACCATTCAGCTGGTTAAATGCCAGTATGCTGCTGTGGAGGTTGTATTGGCTATGAATTTGCCTCTATCCTTTTAAAGTTTTTGTTTTCATAATTATGATTATTTAATTTTGAGGGAAAGAAACCACATAATATAAGAACTCTGTTTAAAAAGAGCTTTTAGTTATTAACAGTTTAAAAGCTTTCTGTGTGTTGCTAATAACAAATCTAAAATAACTACTTATTCCATAAAGGAAACAATCTCAGAGAAGCTTGGCATGGAGAGCTTTAATGGAAAGAAATGATGTGCTCAAGTGTAACTGCTGGTGCTTACCTTGAATTACTGTTAATCAGCAGCATCGTGTGCAAATGTGAAGCAAAAAGATGCTGCAAATGCTTATTGATTTGCTGCTGCTGAGTGACAGACTTTTTTGAGGAATACTAAAGCTTAATTGCAGTTAGCATGACCTGGCATATGTTCCTGGTCCACTAATATCCAAGAACTACAGTGATGGCAAGAGTTATTTTACTAACAGGAATTCTCTCTAATGAAGAAATTCAAATTCCTAAATTAAAAACAATCAAACAAATAAACAAAAAAAGGTATCAACTTTACAGGGAAAAAAAAATAATTCTATTTCTGCCAGAGCTGTAGTTTCTTCAGCTATGGGACCTTCTGATTTTGTCTTATGATCATAAGATTCTGTATATGACATTAATTAACATTGTTTATCTTTTCTGTGATACAGCTGTGCTGTCTTATGATCATAAGATTATGTACATGCTATTAATTAGCATTGTTTATCTTTTCCATGATACATCTCTGCATGAACTGTGTTTGCTATGTTGCATGTGTTTGCTTTTTACTCAGTCTTCTTGGATCCATTTTCCCAATGCCACGTGTAATCTATGCTATGGCGAAGGATGGGTTGCTTTTCAAAAGTCTAGCTCAAATCAATTCCAAAACGAAGACCCCACTAGTTGCTACTCTATCGTCTGGTGCAGTAGCAGGTGAGACTAAGAGTTGATCCTTGTAAAGAAAGGTGCACTGCTAAGCGCGTTGCTTGTGTGGAAATTAAACACTGTTGTGCAATTTTGATTTGCTTTTGACTGATCAAATATAACTGTTGCCAGGTAAAGTAGGCTACTAGTGAATCTTTTTTTTTTACCACAGATTTTGTATTTGTTTGCTGATCTTGAGAGCTTTTAAAGCCTAGGTTCAAAATCATCAACAAACTTCAGAACAACACTGATCAATTGAACGGAAAACCGAGAGCAGCAACACAGAGCCTAAACCAGAATCCATAAACTCTTCCAAGCGTTCTTTTCATGTAGTTGGATTTACCAGTAAAGCACTGTGCTTTTAATAACCTGAATTTGAACTATACATTTTTCTGTTCTAGTCTTCTCGGCTCTATGTTCCCTTTACCCCGAATTCTGTTTGCCATGGCACGCGATGGTTTACTCTTTAGTTTTCTTGCCAAAGTGAGTAAGAGGCAGGCACCAGTTTTTGCCACCTTGACAGCAGGGGTCATCTCTGGTAAGCTCTCAAAGCCCGTGTTTCTTAAAACTGAGATTTGAACACTCTGTGCACGTGCATGGTAATTCATACTTTTGAAAAAGGGCTGCTTGTTGACTTCCCTTGCATGTAAGATGGGAATAAAATCAAAGGGTTTAAGAACTCTAAATCATACCTGTTCTGATTTTGGTAATGTCTTTAATGTCACAGAATTGAAAGTGATTTTATTTATGTATTTATTTTTAAATATTAACTTCTTGTACTGTGAATAAGCTTCTTCCTTGATCTGAGTCCCTTAGGCTGATACTCTCCTCATAGGATTTTCTTGTCCAATGAATGTAGAAATACGTACCACATCTTTAATGGGGAAAACAGTTGTCAGGTTTTTTATTATGATACATGAGAAAAAAAACCTGTATTTGCAATGGGATCAGCTTTTTGTAAAATACATACACAGATTTTATTTTCACTTTCTTCTAGAAGAAGAAGATTCTATTCTGGGACAATCTTACCAGGTTACAGTTGAGAAATGCGTTTTTTTGTGTGTGCTGGGGAAGTTGTGTGTGTGTGTGTGTGTTTGTATACACATGCCTACATATAGTTTAGCAAAATAGCATTTTAGTTGCTGCTGCCAACTGTTAAGTTTTACAAAGAGAAATTTTTAACATACAGCTGTTTCATTTCTGTCCATGCTCCCTGAAATGGCACTGCCCAAGTTTCATGGTGTTATTTCAGAGGGATGTCTAATTATCTAAGAAACTGGAAGCACTGGGTGTATTTAACTTAAAGGCAAATAAATGCCTTAAAACTAAAATATGAAAGACATGCCCTATACCATTTAGCAACCTGTCTAACATTGATTTAAACTGAGTTCAGAACTAAGACTAAAACATTTTATTTTGACTTTTAATTTATGTTACTTTTTCCTCTATAATATAACAACTAGGGAGTGCAGTTATGTGAGAGGAAATTAACACCTTTAGCTTAAATCAAAGTAATGAAGAGGAGAAAGAAAGCCTAAAGGGTAACTAATAGGTTTTCCTAAAGGGTAAACTAATTGGTGTGACTGTACAATCCTGACTGTAGCTGTGCAACAGCAGTCACATGGACTTGCTTTTAGACATCATGGAGAATTTGGTGTATGAATAATATATTTGAAGGCAGCTTAATCTATTAAAAAAAAATGCATATTTGGTAACTTGTGGTCATAAACAGTTTTGCCAGGGTAGTAAAAATATGTGCAACAGCTCATATTATCTGATTTTTCCCATTAAATCCTAGCATGAGTAGTTTCATAGCTGTAAGAAATGTTATCCTTTACCCTGTTAGCCTGTTAGGTGCTTGGCCTCAATTAAATTTACCAGCTCATGGCTAAAGCTGAGTCAGCTGTCACATGCTGTTACTGTGACTTACTTTTTCATATATCCTAATCATGATTCTGAAACTCTGCACATGGAAGAATATTTAGTTGTCCATTTACAGTTCCTTAATTGTAAATTTGTCTGCCATCATTACGTAGAACTTGAGTAGAAATAAGAGAGGTGAAAAAGCATTTTTTTATCTCTTAATCAGAATCTTGCCTACACATACTGAGAATTCAAAACAGTTAGTTATTCAGAAATCTGCCACATATATGAAGTAATGACTTCTTACAATAAATGACTTCTTGGGTTTATGAACATCCACCCTCTTGAAAGAAGACAGGAAGATTTTCCTTCCTTCATTGGAAGAGGAGACTAGCACATGAAATAAAACTTCTCTAACACAGCAGTTGTGCTTTCTGAAGCCATGTTTTTGTCAGAATCCAGAAAGAGTGGGAATGTGTGTTTCTGTGTGTTTGTGCACAGATAGACCTGTCTACAATTATATTAGAAGTATTTATAAAGTAAATTACATATAAGCATTTCTAAATATAGAAGTTTGTGTATGCATACCTGTACAGTGTATAAAGGCTACGTTTGATATTTTCTTTTATTGTAAGATTAGTTACGATTAAAAAGATTCAATATTTATAGATTATTTGTATATCTCAATAGAGTGAATAAAATACAGATACTTTAAGAGGTTTTTGACCATATATCAATTAATGCTGGCTTTTCATTTAGTGACAGTAAATTTCAATTAATTGTGCTTATTTCTCTATGAATTCTCTGTGTGTAAACAACACAGACGAAAAAGAATCTCCAGAAGAAGGCGATATTAGCGTTTATAGACAAAATGTCTGCCATAATTACTCATAGTACCATGGTAATTTCTGTCTACTCCAGTGATCTTAAGAATATTATTACTTGTGATATTTTGCTGTCTTTCTTGAAGACCACTTGAACTAAATTGGTTTATTAAGATAATAAAAAAACCCAAGCACCTGTTTCATTATAGGCAGCTTCATAAATGTACACAGAGACTATTCTGAAATCAGTGGAAAGTTCACATACTAAACTGGGTTGCATCATTGTTCCTCTGTTTTGCAGTGGGACCCATCTCTTAACTTTTATGAGATTCTTTCACAGCATCAGAATCTTATTCTATAAAAATGTATTTTAATGGGCCCTCATCCAGGAAGCCATGTATGAAAAGAACTTCTGACCAAATAAATCCAATACAAATTGCTTGATTATCACAGCATGACTGTATGACCCATCAGTGTGCATATCCACACAAATAAGGTTCCCAACTGCAGGAAATTAGGTTCAGGAATGTTGACTATGACTTCAAATGTGCTTTTAAGAATTACTCTGATTTCCCTCATACTGCTCTCAGTAAAACAATTTAAAGTTACGCTGGTGACGGACTTTAAAATCTTGATGCAGTATGTAAGCCTCATACAAATTTTGCATTTTCTTTTCTTTTCTAGCTATTATGGCATTTCTTTTTGACCTAAAGGCTTTAGTGGACATAATGTCTATTGGCACACTTCTTGCTTATTCACTTGTGGCAACGTGTGTCCTCATTCTTAGGTGAGTCAAAGACACACTTTCTGTTTTACAATGGTTTATGTTGTGTTGTTCACTATCTGAACAGAAGTCACATTTACAATGGATGTTTTTTGCTATATAACTAAATGTTTGAGAGCTGTCTGTATGCATATAAATGACTACTGAGAAAGAAAACACTGATGTATTGTCATATCAATATAGCCATTAGTCACATTAAAGCTTCATGTGAAATCTAGACACCTTTTCCAGGAGATAATATTTGATATTAATACAATCAATGCTGTACCTTGGGCCTGTCACATTGAGGTGACTGTATATGGAGAGATGGAGATGGATGAACAAGTTAAAATAATTGCTTTGTATTGTCCTGTCAGAAATCAGTAAGGCTTCTCAACAATTCAGATCATCACG
This sequence comes from Odontophorus gujanensis, assembly GCA_013399175.1. Classification (NCBI taxonomy): domain Eukaryota; kingdom Metazoa; phylum Chordata; class Aves; order Galliformes; family Odontophoridae; genus Odontophorus; species Odontophorus gujanensis. The sequence continues at coordinate 193,113 of VXAB01005970.1, read as the reverse complement.
AATTGTCAGTTGAACTCTGTTACTTCTTCTGTTTGTAAAACAGTTTAATAATATCAATACTTCGATAGTTGTAGGCTATTTCTATATTTATTCTGTTCTTTTTAATTTAAAAAATCAATCTTTGTTATTTATGTAAGCTTGTGACTAATCATATGCTCACACACTGGGAAATTCTCAGTCCCTACTGCAAAGTGCTTAATACTTGAATATGCCTGTAGGAACACAGTTCTTCAATTCCCAGAGTAAACTTCATTATTTATTACCCCACTTTTTTTTTTTTTTTTCCACAGGTATCAACCCAGTTTAACCTATGAGCAACCCAAATATTCTCCAGAAAAAGCAGCCTTGGCTGCATCAGAAAGAGAATCTGCAGTAAGTGAATCACAGATAAATATGATACAGGAGGGTCACTTCAGTCTTCAGACTCTGATTAATCCATCCAGTTTACCTACAGAACAGACTGCAACTACTGTTAACTGTTTAGTGGGTCTGTTAGGTAAGTAATATACAACATTAACGTAAATAATGGAATTTCATTATAGACAAAATTGAACATTCATTAATAAAATACCTTTCCTCGGTCATCATTAATGCATCGTTCTGGAGAATGCTTTTATATCTCATGATGGAATTAGTCCATAATCTTGTGTATTTTCCATTACTTAATCATTTTCATAGCATTTCATACTGAAGTTCCACTATCATTCATCTTAAAAGTCACTTCCTCTTCAAAGCTATTCCATCATTTTGTTTTTCACACAGCTTTCTTGGTTTGTGGCTTGAGTGCTCTCACTACATATGGGATTCATTTCATTGCTAACTTGGAGCCCTGGAGTACTGGCCTTCTTGCTGCATTGGTGGTGTCCTTCATAGTTACCATTCTCCTCATCCAAAGGCAGCCTCAGAACCAGCAGAAAGTGGCCTTTATGGTGAATAAAATAATAGCTCTAATGGGAGGTTTGGATGTATCTAAGAAGTGGGAAAGGGGCAGAGGGAGAGAGAGGCAGCCTTTTTTCAGGTAGTCTTTCATTACTGCATAGTTGCACAGTTGTTTGTTTTTTTTTTTGTCACTGTAAGGGTAGTGGATGCTCACAGCTGAATTGTGTGTAGGTCTCATCCAGATCCCAGAACTAGGAAAAGGGTTTTGCTGCCCACAGATTGAATGCGTGATGCGCATATGAATGTGGCTGCACAAAATAGGTGTAACTTTTGTATTGTCAGTTGTAATGGCAACCCAAATCTTTTAGATGTTCTCTCAAACATATGCCCAAAGTGCCCATTGTTGAGGCACGAGGAAATTTAGTCCTCAGTTTGAACACTTAGACACTAGAAAACAATTCAGAAACTGATCAGCATACAGCCAGATTATCTGCGTTGTCTGCAGTGATTTGGACCACAGTATAATTCGTACCTCTCCGAGGTACGGCATTTCATTCTGAGCTTATGTTCTAAGGTCAGTTGGTTAAGGGACTATATAATGGAAATAGTGAAGCATAGTGGTGAAAATAAAAAAATCTGATGGAACTGGGGAGGCAATTTGGAAAAAAGGGATATATCTGTAAAAATAGAAATAATACTTTTCATCTGTACATTCAGGAATTTATTGGTATGTGTTGAAAGATTTTTTTCACAGCCTTAGAGAACATATTTTAAATGTAACTTACTTTAAATGTTTAAGATATGTAGAAATTGGTCATTAAATACTGAAAAAGAAAATTTTACTATAATTCAATAAGAAAATTTTCCTATTCTTTTTTAGTGAGATTTGTCACTCCTAGCTCATGTTGTATAACTGAGGTATGACATAAGTAGTTGACATAAGCAAGAAATTATATTTAATATCATGAATGTTTTAAATATTTCCCTTTAGGTTCCATTATTACCATTTTTACCATCACTCAATATCCTGGTAAATATTTATCTGATGGTACAGTTAAGTGCAGACACTTGGATCAGGTTTAGCATCTGGATGGCACTCGGTAGGTACATCTGCTCATTTAAATCACCTTTCTTAGGACTGATGAATCCTGTCTTATATAATTCAATTCTTTGCCTTTAAATATTGGGACAAAAGCCTATGTTTTAGTAAAAGTCAGCTAGTATTTCTAGTGTAGAAAATAAATAAATAAATAAAAATCATGCCTTGGAAGGGATATATATATCCACCAAAACTGCAAAAAAAGTTTTGATTTAATAAGAAGACTCAAAGTTATAGAATTAGTTCCAGTAAGTTGCAGTACTTTTATTTCTAGTTTACTTAGCTAAAATTGTGCTGAAATCTTTTTGCAGTAGTTTTTCTTTTGCTATATCAGGCGTTCTCCTTTAAGATTGCATTGATTTTATGTAGTCATAGATTAGAGATACTAGTTTTCAAGACCTGTTAGAGCAAGCAGTTATGCAAAAATGATGCACTGAAATTTAGCATCTCCACTTTCTGTACAGTAGACAGTTTTTACTAGACAGTAAAAATTAGCACTACTTGCCTGAAAACCCTACTAACCTTTTATTTTCTCCCTTTTCCTTTTGACAGGCTTCGTTATTTATTTTACTTATGGCATCAGACACAGTCTTGAAGGTAATCACAGTGATGGAGATGAAGATGCTTGTTCAGAAAATAGTGGGCTGCAAGAAAAGAACCCTGTGGATGAAGTGGATGAAGCTGAAAATGCAAATGAAAGTGATAAATTTCTTGCACATGAAAGGACAAGTGAATGTTAATTTTTCTAAACACCTAAGTCTTTTAAACCTTTAATTGATACTTTACTTATGGACTGAAAGTTCAAAAGCTTTCTACCAACATTGAGCCTCTTGAAAGTGTTTACTACAAGGCCTGGCTGATACTTCGGTCAAGCTGCTAATCCATCTTCATCATTTCAGAACTGACAGCATGGAGATTAATATTTAAATGAAACAAACAAGCAAGAGAAGTACCCTGTGGCAAGCAGAAATCTGGATGTATTGTTTGAACTGATGTACACAATTGCTGACAGTCACAAAATATGAAGAACTGCTTGCAAGAAGTTCAGAATATTTCATGCTGTATTGTGAACACAAGTGCCTTTCACATGTCCTCCTTATCTCTGTTACATGTTCTGGTGTCCCAAATAGCAAAGCAACTAACTTGGTATTAAAATACCAGGTACTCAATTTTTTTCTACAGAAGTAACACCCGTGGGAGAGAAATCGAAGATAAACCTGGAAAATATTTGTGAAACAAATGATAAAAGTAGTAAAGAAAGATTTTCTCCCCGTTACTAATTAGTAGTCGTGAAGCACTCAAATAGAAAAGATCCTTTAATGGCTTTTATTCCCTCTAAATACTGTTCAGGATTTTCCCTTCTGTTTTACATGAACTCTTTTTCACTTCAGAGATGCTCTGTATATAAAACAATACTTTCAAGAGCAGTTATGTTGTTTTCTGCAAAAACTTTTCTTCAGAAAAATTGATGCTCAAATTCCCTACCTTCTTTTCAGATAGAAGGGGAGCTGAAAAAGAAACAAACAAACTCAGGCTTTGGAAAGAATGCTCTTTAAAATAGTATTTCAGTGTTTCACCAAGCCACAAAAATATGTCAGCACAGCAGGTTTTTGCGAGCCAAGTCTACACCACCAAATCCATTCGTGTGAGTAGGATGTCTAAATGCTAACTTCTGTAAGGAACCAAATGACTGCAACAGTGCTGTGTGAAACATTATTTTAAAGCTAGTGAAAATGTACACTGTTCTTTCAATGTAAAAGTCACATTACTTAACAAGGACACCCAGACATTTTAACACTTTTTCTCAGCAAATAGGAGACTTCAGTCACTTAAAGGATTCCACAATATGAAATTATTTTGCAAGAAATAATTTATAAAAATAACTTCCCTAATTTACAAGATAATTTTTTTGTACTTTGTTATGGAGAGGAGCAATCTGAAGACTGATATTGTCAGTAACAATCATTGGCATTAATCTCTGTTGTTAGCTACAAAAATTTTATATCCTGTGAGAATGGTGTTGGTTGGCAGTGAAAGCAACTTTTCATAACAGCTGGAATTTTCCAAAAAAAAAAGGAAGAAAAAAAAAAAGAAAAAGCAATCAATTAAGCTGCTTCCGTCTCTCTCCCTTCCTGTCTTTTTTCACAGCGATAGAATCATGCTTTTTTAATCTAAAAATGAGTTTTGCTGTTGTAAGAGAGTAACATGCCTAGATGCAGAAGGCATAAAGAGGAGTTCCTCTTGATAGGGAACCCTGGAATGTGCTGATATTCCATGGAGGAATGAGTCTGTAGTCTAAGCCCTGATGCCCTTCTTTCCACTTTGAACTGGGAGGAAAGCATGTTTTGCAGCCCTGGTAGTTGGAAGGAATTTGTACCTGTTGCACTAGTGACCTCTGCTGGCTGCTCAGCTCAAGGAGCAGCAATCTGAAAAGACTACCACTGCTTGTCTCCTGGGGTTTATTCCTGGCTTTATAGCAGTCCAGACAAAACCACCACAAAATATTTGCTGGAAGACCAAAACAGAGCACTTACAGGTGCCCGTGTTTTTCTTTCAAAGTGCAGGATAAAGAGTGTACCACAGGAAAGCCACCTACCTCTTAACTGAGGTTTCAACATGCGCATCCTGCAACAGCTGTTGTCCTAAGGACCGTTGTTGTAAAGACTGGTGGTCCTTAAAAATGGATGGGACAAAGGATGAGGAGAAACTATAGAGTAAGTAGCAATGCAGTCCTATTTCTTAAAATATCATAATTCACCTAATAAGTTATAGCCACTTCTTTGCGCAATTTGTCACTGTTTTACAAGATGTTTGTAAAGGAACACTAAAATGTCCTATTTGACTAATACAATATAGTCTATGCAAAATGTTTTGTTCATAGGGATAGTCAGTGATTTTCAGGACAGTGCTGAAAGCTGATGATAAGTTTCAGTACCTTTCTTCAGCGAATGAAAGAGCCATCTGTGTCAGCTGGACTTGCCATTTTAATTGTGTTTCTCAACTGGGGCCCATTGTTATGAAAAAGTGACAAAAGAACTAAGTGCTCTTGTTTAAAACAGAAGATATTTAGGACTTTCTAGGCTCCAGAAAGGAATCCAGTATGGTAATCCTGACAGATTTTGAAAAAAATGTTTTATTAAAAAAAAGAAAAAAAAAAGAACATTAATGCATGTTCTGTTTTCAGTACCATAAGTATTTGAAGTAGAAATTCTGATGCTTTTCCTTATTTGTAACTATGTCAAAAGCACAGCTTCTTCAGTGGCTATTTTTTGGAGGGAATCTTTACCCGTCCTCCCCAGCTGCAAAAATATCCTGCTGTTAGGGCAAGGCTGCAGTGTGCAACTGAAGCTTTTGCACAATGTTTTTTCAAGCCTACCGTGAAAGACAGCTCTCTTCAATTCCTTACACATCTCAGTGTGTGGGAAGCAAAGACTTTTTTTCTACAGATGCTGGCGCCACAGAGCAGGCGAGTTAGGCTCCTGAGCTGGAAACTGCTGCTGTTCTGTGATGTGCAAGGAAGGTCTCATTCCCTCCAGTACCATCGTATAGAACGAATGTGTGCCTGCCTGGCTATGTGTTTGCATCGATCTGACATTAGTCTACAGTGATTTTGATGTATTAATTAGGCTAGTTTCTATACTGCACTGGAATTTTCTTTTGAAGGGAGACTGTCAGTGTAAGAAACTTACAACTTAAGCAAGTGGTAGGTAAGGCTTTTGCAGATATATGAGAGAAATTTTCCAGCTTATGTGTATTTTTGTATATAGTGTTTCCCCAAACATTTCTATATTATTAGTCTCCCATAGTTGAAGTAATTAATTATATGAAAATAATATGACTGTTACAAGTGTTGTAAGGGAGACTAGGAGCAGCTGCAGCACAGGAACTATCCAGTTAACTAATGATAAATAAAATGAAATAAAAGGAAAGTCATTGGGTATACTCAGTTGCTTTGACTGCACAAGGCTTATTTATATGTATGTACAGTTAATGCTATTAATAGTTCATGGCTAGGAACACTACAAGCCAGAAGTGAGATATTTATGCTAATTTTGATGTGCATTTGTACGTGTAATCTTGAAATTCCAGATGCTTTTCTGGGATATTAGCAGAGCAGGCCCCATGAAGGACAGCCATGCTGCTTCTTACACAGGGGGTATGTGCGAAACCAATCCCAATTTTGTTCTCGTGTTTGCTGTATTTGCCAAGCGAGCAGCTGAAAGCACAAATCCATTGGAACTCAATTGTTATTTTTTATCATACTCATAGTCGTTGGTACTGTAAATTGTTCTGTGCAAATAATAATGGTATGTATTTATATATATATATTATTGAAGGTAGCTTTTCTTTCTTTTTTTTTTTTTTTCCAAAATAGATCCTCCAAAAACTATATTTGCATTGGTACATTCAGGATGTGCCTCTAGATATGGGAATTTTTTTATCAGATTTAGGAAAGTAAATCAAAGTAAATATAAGGGAGAACAAATAGATCTCTTTTTTTTCTCCTTCGAGGAGGCATAGGAGTTATAGCTCATTTCTGCATAATTCACATTACCTAATGTGACCTCCATTCAGTATTATAAGTTTTAGTCCTAATTCTGCAACAGGTATAAATGTTATGAGATATCTTAGATTTCATTATTTGTTATCCTGGACAAAACTATTATGTTAACAAGAGTGTGCTTCTTCCTGCACAGCAAATATGAGGTAGATTCCTGAAACCTGTCACACTGTGTTCAGGTCGCCGTGCGTAAGGCCACGTGTATTGCCTGCTGTTGGAGAATAAAGATCAATACTAGAGGTACAGGGTTACTTATCTATATGCTTATGAACTTAATTATGCCATGCAGAAACTTCAAATGGTACAATTAATTTAAAAACAGTATGGTAAATCTTAAATACGTTTCTATATTTTATTAGATGATGAATGTAAAAGTCTAGCCACCTTTTCCCTGAAGTTTATGGAATGATATACAAATATTTAAGAAATAAAATACATACTATTTTCATGAAGGTTTTTAATAAGTGCCAAGTTCAGATGTCCTGCAAGCATCCCAACCTGGGTGAGATCCTGACAGTGCAGGAGATCTACATGGGACTGTGCAATCATGTTAATCCTGTCAGATGTCTTTGACACTGGGGTGCATTTTGTACAGTAGAAATTTAATTCACATGATGTTTAGCATGTGTTACTTGGTTACACAAAAACAAAATAAAAGCACCTTTTATTTTAAGGTCCTGGTTCTTTCCAGGCCTGCCAGGAGGTTGTACAAATTGCAGTATGCTCACTGAAAGCACTGAGGTTACTCAGTGTTAAGCAGAAGCAGTAAGCGGTACTCCATGTAGTGTAGGATCTTTGTATTTGTTTTCAATTTTCTGTACCTTTAATATTTCTTTCTGCTATATGTTTTGAGGACCTCTGCATTTTTTATAGTTGGACCTTTCCAAAGCAAAATATAATGCCCTCACAATGTCTTGATCTGTTTTCCATTTGATTTTAGAAATCAATTTCTTCAGCATCAGCTAAGCTGGAGGATTTCTGTGCTTAGATGTGCATTACAAAGAACTGTGTGTCTACATATTGTTTATTTTTACTGTAAGTTGGACAAATTCGGTTGTCTTTGTATGTTTCCACTGAGCCTTGCATGAGGCAAACTCCACCTTCAGCAACAGAATTTTAGTTGCAGTCAGGATTTGAAAGTTTAGGAGGGCTTTTTTCTTTTGTATTAACAGAAAGCAAAGCATGAAATATGTGTTACATATTTTTAAGAATAGTCACGTGTGCTTCATTTTAAGAAACATTAGTTTATATACATTTTAACTTCTTGTTCACATGCACATCGAAATGATTACGACTGTGTCATGTGCTGCTGAGCATTTAAAACAGCGATAGAATGACTGTGATACAACTTAAAATACAAATTATGTTAATTTGAGTACTCTAGCCAAAAGTCCTGAATTTTGTGAATGTAAAAGTGCGTATTTAAGAACATGGTGCTTGTTTATTCAGTTTTTTTAATAAGAATTATAATCAGCAATATTTTTAGTTACTTTGGTTTCAAATTCTGATGGAAATTGCATTGCTTTTCATACACTGTAAGATATGCTTTGCGGGATAACAACTGTGCATTTGTTCCGTATTTTTTAAATAAAGCTGAATATCACTTGTATGTACTTCATATAACACCTCTGACTTGAATCACTACTGTAGTTTTAGTAAATACTAAAATAACACTGTAACTTAATAATCTCTAGTGTCATCTCATGTAATGACATTATACAAATCATAATTCCCAATAAATAGCATGAAAGTTCATATAGCTTTTATTGAGGGGAAAACAAAACAAAACAATCATGTTGGAGTTCTGTCACCCAGTGCTGCGTCCTGAGGATTGAAATGACTGAAAATTACCATTTGAAAGACTGTCACTTAGGACACCTACTTACATATAACATATGAATGTTGAATCTGGGCAATAGATAATGATAGCCTTGAGATACAGAACCACAGTCCCAGCATGAACTTGCTCTGGTTTTGCAGACATTTGTGTCGTCATCTTTGCTCACAGATTTAAAAGCAGCTGTGATTTTGTTCTACTCTGGGTATAGTGCAACCCTTCTGATGATTACAAATGAAAATGTAACTAGTTTTCAGTGTGTATCCATTAAAAATAGAAAACTGAAAATGTATGACTTTCTTAACACTTTTCTTAGTATGTCTATAAAGCAAAAGGTAAGTATCAGCTTGAATATGCCCTGGAATGAATGCAGGTGGGCTTCTACCTCCTAGTGCTGGTACTGTGCTTCTCAGTATGTACCAGTGCGTGGCGCTCCGTCAGCATTACATCTTTAACCTGGCCTGTGCGTGAGAAGTGAAAATTAACCTGAAGAGGCACCTAAGAATTGCAATTACAGCAGTTTTGCAGATGATACGAAGGAAAATAAATGCTCTCTGTCAGAAGAGAGGCTATGAGCATTTACATTTTATATTCTGCACCTTTTCTCACCCATCATCTCCATGATTCATTTTCTTTAAATCAAAAGTGACAACGTTTTCAGAGTCCAGGACTTGGTGGTGGTATTGTAGTTGTCTAAAAGTGGAAATAACTCTGGTAATAGCAACACCTGCTACAAAGCAGCTTCTCCCAGGCTTTTGGGAACGACTTTGCTACCGGAATGAAACTGACTTCACAGCGTCCTTCTGCTCCCTTCAGCCGCATCGATCAGAGCACGACTCGCACCTGCAGTGCCACCTGTGAGGCGGCAGAGACGCAGCCCTGCACAGCACCCACCTGTGCCCGGTGACCCGGCGCGTTTACGACGCTGCAGGACGGAGGGAACCTGCAGCCGACAAACACCGCAAGCGGCATTGGCGAACTACCCCGCGCGAGCCCCGCTCTTCCTCCCTTAGAGGAGAGCCCCCATCACCGCGCCAAGGCCGCGCAGACCAGACGGGCAGCTCCGGGTCCGAGGCCCCCGCTCGCGGCACCGGCATGCTCCTCCCCGCCGCGGGGCCGCCGTCGCTCCCGCCCCGCCTCAGCCCGGCGCCCCGGCCCCTCTCGCCATGCGGCTGTGGGTGCTGCTCAGCCTGCTGCTGCTGCAGGAGACGCTGCCGCACGGTGAGCCGCCGCGACCCCCATCCCCTCCGTGCCCCTCCCAGGTCCACCGCCCCGCTCTCCGCCACCCCCGCCCGCCATGTCGGGGGCTGGCGGCCATCTCGGGGTGCGGGGGCTCCTGTCCTGCGTGGCGGGGTCGGGCGGGCTGCGTTCCGCCGGCTGCCGGAGAACCGGCGCCGCTGGCAGGAGACGCGGTTTGTTCGGGGCCGGGAGTTCGGGTGGAGGTGGCGGGAGGCGTCGCAGGAACAGCCGCAGCCCCTCCGCTGCCTCTGCGTCTCTCAGACACGTCGCTCAAAGCCGGTGCTCGAGTCCCTGCGCCTGGGTGCAGCTGCCACCCCACAGTGCCTTGAGGGGCTCTCGGTGCAGCTGGGAGTTGGGTCCCGTCTGGTGCTGGCGGTGGAGGACGGAGCAAGGGGTGCTTCGTGTCTGTCAGGGAGCAGTTGTGACTTTATTTATTCCAGTTTGTGTGGGTTTTGTGCACGGTTGATCTTTTAGTAGGAATGATCAGACTTTCTTAACACAGCATCAGGTCACAATGAGTTCTTGGCAGGGAAGGGGTTAGCTTTTTGCTGGGGAAGGAAGCTCCTAACCAAGCCTTGGCTTATTTAGACTTTGACATCTGGAGAACTTAGATAATTCCCTACAATTCATGATGTGGCTCTGGCCAGTGGCTTATTCTCTTCTGAAGCTGCCAGCTGTTATGTATTGGTGGGATGGAGAGGGAAAACAGGTACTGTCCCCTTCTGCTGCCATCTGCAGTATGTTGAAAGCTCTGGGGGTGAGGTCAGGGCCCCCTTGAAACTGGGGTTCTGCAGAGAGGACTGGGCTCTGACGTGCACAGAGAAAGGAAAAGAGGCAAGTCCCTCAAGTGGCCCGGGGAATGTGGGCAAAATTTACTGTAAGGACATAAAGATGCATCACCCCAAGAGCTGTTAAGCACTGCCTCGGGAGGCTGTAGCATCTCTGGACTGTGAGACATTCACAATGTCCAGAGCAACCAAGCTGGGGTAGGAAGGGGCTTCCAAGAGTCCTTTCCAGCATAGTTTTTCTTAAGACTGTGAAGAAATTACATTCCAGACAAGGAGTTGCTGTTTTAGTGTGGTATAGAGGAGGATTTTGACTTAAAGATATGTGGGTCGGTGGGTGTTGCCACATCGAAAGAAGTGTTTTCCATTTGAGAAGTAGGCAACAAAAACCCAGAACAAGAGAGTTGCGGCTTGTGCTAAAGATCTTCCAGGCTTGCTTTCTTAATTCTTCTGCTTTGTAGTGAGGTTCAGCTGTGTGCTTCCTGCTGTGTCATCCAGAGACTGACCGATGTGAGCAAGTAACATGGTATGTTTAATTTTATTCAAGTTCAGATGAGGGATTCTGATGTCAGAATAACACTCCTGACTTAGCTGGTAGTAGCTTATGAACGGTGAAATATGTTCCTCCAGATTGTCTGCTGACTTGGATGACAAGTTTTTTGTAGATGATTGGTGTCTAGCCCTTTGACTTGCCTTGGCCATGTTGAGTGAAGAGGAATTGTCTTGGACCTTGTGTAAAATATGTATTATGCAAAAAAAAAAAACCAACAACAAAAAAAAACCAAAACTATTTGGATATTTTACTTTCATATTGTGAAACTAATGTATTTGCCTGATTCGATGCAAGCAGTTGCAGTTCTTAGTGATCTCACAGGGTGTTACTCAGATTTTTTTGATAAAATTGTACTGATCTGTGCTTCATCACTTAAAGCAGTTGATCACAAATATATGTGTTGCCAAGAAGTGGGTGGCATGAATAAGGCACAACTGTGAACCAACAGTTATCTTTCTCTGGAGAGAGAAGGCTTATAGAAGTGTAGTAGAGACACGATATGATTTTTGTGTTGAATATCTGATTGCAACCTTATACATTCTCTTTGAAAACTTGCAGGTATTGTACTTATGTCAACTGAAAATGGAGTTGCAAATATGTGGAAAAAAAGGTTTTTTTTCATTCTTGAAACCTATTGTTAAGTTTCTTTATCAAAATGAAAAGTACAGCTATGCATTTTTTGCTGTTCACAGGTCTGTGTTTAGCCAGTGTATCAAAATACATTCACTTACTTTCTGTAAGTCTAGCTAGCACTAGACTAGCAGAGCCACCCCATACCCTGGTTTCAGCTCAGGCAGTGTTAATAGTTCCGATGTCTGTCTGCTGCTGAGCGATGGTTGTGCACTGCTGTGCTGGTGTGGAGCAGGCAGGGCCGGGCTGTGCCACATGCTGCCTGCGGGCTGGATGTGCCTGCTCTGGAGCGTCCCAAGCAGAGCTGTGTCTGGCTTGTTCCATTCTGTTAATTATCGTCACAAAGACCACCATAGCTGTGTAAATGGACAGGTTGAGTTTGTTCCTTCCCTAGGCAAGTCCTGTAGTTTGGGTGTATGAATGGAGGACTCTGAGGTGGGTTCCTTGTTTCCAGGTGACTTTGGTAGCCTGTTCCCTTTACCTTATGTGACAGACTACTGTACTAGTTAATGCCATTAAAGGGCACATTGAGATATGGCCCAGCTTTGAGAGGGGACAGATTATGAGGTGCAGGAAGCAGCGGCATTGGTGGGTGTTGAAACAAACTCCAAAGGAGAGCTGAGCAGGAGCACGGCTGTGGCTTGCATGGAAGCTCACATCTCAGGGAGGTGCAGGAGAGAACCAAAGCTTTATCATGGGAAAACAAAGCCCCCTGTGATGATGGTGCTTCCTGAAATGTCCTGTTGTCACCTGCAGGGAAACACTAGATTAGAAAGGCAGAGTCTGGATCTTCTGGGGAGAGTGGAATAGGAGGAAAGTATTTTCTCTAGCTCTCAGTGAGCCTAAACATGTGGAACAGAGGAAGCCTGTGTGGAAAGGAAAAACTTCATCTAAAGAAAATTGAAACCAGGCTTCTGGCACTCAGAATTGGAACTCTCATAAGCAAGCCTTTAACGGTTTTATAGCGGCATTGTCAGGTGTGGAAGAAGACTGCATTTCTCTGGGGTGATGCTACAAGGACAGTGTATCATCAAGCACGTGTAGGAATGGAGGTTGGCAGAACAGCATGGCAATGGAATGCTGACAAGTAGGCTAATCTAATTAATGTTAAAATAAAGAGACAGAAACAAAGTTTGTGTGTTTCTAGAAGTGCTGTGGGGAAATGGAATGGACTGCTTGGAATGAGAATGCTGATCTGGGGCCTTGAACACCAGGGCACAAATTGCACAGGGGAGAGGAAGGAGCTTGCCCTGAGGGAGAAATGGAAGCTTGTTTTGAAGAATGCTGTAGTCCCAGATGTAGTGCCTGGAGGGCTTTGTCAGTAAAAGCCATCTGAACCAAGACAGCAGCACTATGAAGGGAAGACAGTGTAGTGTGGCCGAGGGTATGGCTGATTGTTAGGGGAAATGGAACAGCAAGGGCCGCAGATAGCAGCACGAGAGTTACTGGTGCAGGCAAGCACATCACACCACACTGTGGTGTGATGCTGAGTGTGATCAGCCAGATGCCACAAGTGGTGGGCTCTTAGGGCAGCTGCTTGGAGAAGAGCAGCAGCTCCTGACTTGTTCCTGAGCAGTGCTCATGATTGGATGCAGATGTTGCTTTAGAGCAGCCAGGCTGTAGTTTTAATATTCTTGCAGGAATAGTAAAAGCCAAAGAGCGAACCGTTGCATTTAATTTGAGAAGGGGGAATTACTTAAGATGAGGAGGCTTCTTAACTCACATCTGAGTTAAATATAAAAACCAGAATAGGGCAGACAAAAGTTTGAGAAACAACTTGCAAAAGGGATAAAAAGCAACCATAAATCCTGTTCTCCTGATGTGCTGCAGTGGGGCAGGAAGAGACAACCATGATCTTTGTGGGCCTCTTAGGAATGGGCAAGAGGAAAGAACCCCTACAGAAGCAAAAACTGTAAATTATGCACCTAATTGTCTGTACGCATCTGTGTTCTCTGTAGCGGTGTCTGGAACTACTGGAAAATGCTGACATAGATACTGCACTTTCCAGTTTGTGTTTATTTACTGGGCACTGGAGACACATCTGAGGCAGATTCTTTCTCTTTGGAGGAATCATTAGAGGACATCTCATTTATTTCCCAAGCAAGTTGCTTCAGATCAAATTGACAAAGAATATGCTTGAACCTGGTGTGCAGCCTGCTTTTGCCTTCTTTCCCTTACACAATGGTGATGGAGTTGAAATACTTTTCTTATGCATCGGTTCTGTACCAAGAACTATCAAATAGAGTGGAGATGTAGCAGTCCAGAAGGGACTTATTTGAAGCACACTGCAGTACTGCAAAGGTACAGGTGCTGCCAATAGTGCAGCCACTACCAGCTGTAACCCATGTTAATCAGCACACAGTGAGGCTGACTTTAATTCATAGTGGACTTTTTGTTTGATTTTTATGATAAAATGCCAGAGTACTTAATATGGAAAAACTGTATTCAGTGTGAATTAGCTGTCAGGCATAGATTGTAGAGTCTTTCTGTCCAAAATATCAGTTTTAGGCTCATCTCATAAAAGATTTTGCTTCCTGCAGTCAGTTACAGCATGAAAAATCTTCATTATTCATTTACTTAGTTATTTTAATGGCTGAGATTTTAAAAACTGTTCTCTCCACCTTTTTTTATTATTATTATTTTTTTTTCCTTTCTTTTCCTTTTTCTTTTCTTTTTAAGGCTTATGTACATGTGGCACATGGTGGGAACAGGTAACAGCTGTGGGTGAGCCTCTGAGATAAGTCACTGCATTGCTGGAAAACAAGTGCACCCTTTAAGCAACTGCAGCATGCATCTCAGATCCTTTTGGACAGGAACTCTTGGGATCACTTGGTGAACTTATGCTTTTCCAGAAAAGTTAAAGGCAATACATGGGCTTACAAACAGAGCATAGAGACTTGTAGGCCAAAGAGGTGAAACTGGAGTTGTGTGTGCTTAGGAAACATTTATTCACACGGATATGTATAGGAGTAACTGGTCCTCTGAGAATTGATCCTTGCTGTCCTCTGCCCAGCACCCAGCTGAGACTCTTGAGAGATGCAGTTCTGTTGTTAAGTATTTGAGTTGGTTTTTCTTGCTTTCCTCTTGGAAGTGTTTTGCAGAAGTGCTCTTTGAAGGGACTTGCATGTGACAAGAGGAATCTTTATTCACTATTTAGTCATTGGTTAGCTTTGCTGCAGCACTTCAGCTGATTGGAGGGGTTCCAGAATTCATTTGAAAAGATGATTTTTACTCACCATTAATTTTCAACCCAGAGACAGCTGAAATCCCTGTTTTTAATTATACTTTAAGACATAGATAGCTCACTTTTCCATTTCCTTTGGTTTGTTATAAAAGGCTGCTGTTGCCTCTGGCAGGTAATGGAATCTCTTCTGCTTCTGTTTCCATCTGCTTAGTAGAGGTAAATGGCCAATACAGAAATGTGATAAATTAAATAATACTTTCAGGTGACTTAAATACTATTTGTATTTTCACAGTACATAACCAGAATGAAAAAGGACCTGCATTATTACTAGCATTGTAAAAGTCACCATTAGCTTCTGTACTTCTCAGCTTTTTTCTACGTCTCTCTTAGAGCAACACAGTGGTTATAAAAGTTTATACAGGACTGATGGATTTGTAGCATAGGTATGGAGACAGAACGCTTGTGTAATGTTGCACAGTAAATGGCAGTGATGTAAGATAGCAAAGACAAAAGTTACTGGAGAGAAAAATAGTGTATTCCTTTCCCTTCCCATCTGCGAAGTTCTCATGCCTTACATATTTGCCTGTTTATATGACCTACAAGTATAGATTTTCCAAGTGTTGTTGAAAGCTCTTCTTTTTTTTTTTTTCTGTCCAGGGAAATGAGTCATGTCAGAGGCCTCAGAAACTTATGGAAATTAACTCTTTCTCTTTTTTATAAATCCTTTATAGGAAGAACGGAATATTGGTTATTCTCTGTGATAATAAAGAAAAATTGATTTGCAAGAAGACTTTTTTTTTTCCTAATTGGTAACATTGCTGCCTTTTCCTTATTTTATCAGTTATTGGACAATCTGCAAAAAGTAAGCGTCCAAAAGAACCAGGGGAAAACAAAATCAAGCCTATCAACAAAAAAGTAAAACCTAAAGGCCCAAAAATGAAGGAAAGGGAGCCTGTTGACTCCTCCTCCAAGTCCCAGTCCATCCTGATGCAGGTGATGGATAAAGGCCGTTTCCAGAAACTAACTGCCACTTTAAGCCTGTCTGCAGGACAAAGCATAGAACTGCGATGTAAGGGGAGTAATGTGACTTGGAGCTATCCTTCATACTTGGACACTTTTGAAGACTCCAGACTCAGGTAAGGTATTTTCCATATTTTGGGGAAAAGAAACCAAACATAAAAACAAACCACAAACTTATGAATGTCTGCAGTTAAGGTTCACCTAGTGGTTACTTGTCTGTAGCAAAGGGTAAGTGTCTTTTGGTCCTCCTGTTACTGCCCTGGGATGCACACTGTGGAATAGTCGTGTTGCATGTGAACTGGGTTTCTTTCTGATGAATCTAAAATAGAAGATGTGGTCCAAGGGGACACCACTGCATTCCAGTCACTAACAGAACCACGTAAGAGTGAGGCTGAAGTAAAACCCTGAAATGGCTGAGGGTGGGTGTCGGGTACTGGCTGCCAATTCTGATGTTCTGCAGAGACCTGCTGCTGTTGGGTTGTTGCTAATGTAGATGTCAGTTAAGACAAAAAGATTAATTTCCTGAAGGAGTTCAAACCCATGTATCTCAGCTTGGGAAACAAAAAAATATACCAAGCACCACTCTAAGAAGCAAGTGAGGCTAGTGTTTCCCTTTCTATCAAAGTTATACTTGAGTGCAGAGGGGGCTGCAAGATTCACACTGCAGTAGTGCAACAGAGCTTAATGCTGAAGGTAGTCACTTTGGGTTTAGGAAGGATTTTTCTTTCATCTAGTGACATCTTAATGGATGCTGCATAAACAGTTGTGAGAGTAGGTGGAGGAGCAAAGGTGTCCCATTGATATAACCATCTCCAAAACAGTGTGTTTGTTGACCTTCCCAGTTCTTGAGCTTAGTATATGCATAGCTAAGACTAGATTGAATGTAATAGTCTCATTCTGTATTTGAAAGAGGAAGGCTGTGTGAAGGAGTTCAGGGATGTCTGCCATTAGCACTTATTTTGCCAAGAGAAGAGTTCATTTTCCCTGCTTGTTTTATGGAGATTTATCTTCAGGTATTTTCAGAGAACAAGTAGTTGAGATACTAAGGAGCACCGTGAACAATGCCTTGGGAAAGAGCTTACCTTATTAGATAAAAGCAGAGGTATTAGTGTGTGCAAGTTCTACTGTCATTTTGTTCCTAAATTAAGTAGAATTTAGCTTTAAAAAATAAAAAAAGTTTAAGAGTTCTAAGTAAAATCTCTGTGACGCATTCCACTTCCTTACAGTCGTGAAGCTACCTTTAAGTCACAGTTAATTACTTTCACTTTGCTATTCAAAGAATGAGGTTGAAAATTCACAGGTATGCCCTGTGGTCTGTAACATATCCTTTTGAAATTCATGAGCTGATTCTCCTCTCGACTGTATATTTGCTTGTTTCCTGGCAGCTAAGGAGTTCCAGAATAAACTGGCTGAATAAACCTCTTCAGTGTGAGAAGTTATAAGTTCTGCTAAAGGCTTATTGTGGCAGTATCTCTCCAAAGATCTTTCTGAATAATTTGAACAACTGTGTTTTCATTTACAATAAACAGTATTTTATTCAGAATAGATTTTTTAAAATATATTTAATATATTTTTCTTTGATAGGACAAGGGGAAATGCCTGTAAACTCAAAGGGAGTAGATTTAGGTTAGGTGTGAGGAAGGAATTTTTTACTGAGAGTGGTGAGGCAGTGGCTCAGCTGCCCAGAGAATTGTGGATTCCCCATCTCTGGAGGCACTTGAGTCCAAGTTGGATGGGGCTCTGGGCAACTTGAGCTGGTGGGGGGCAGCCCTGCTCACGGCAGGGGGTTGGAACTGGATGATCTGTGGGGCCTCCAACCGAAGCCATTCTATTACTCCAGCAGGTGGCACGCGTCAGCCGCGGTACGGGTCCGGCCGTAGGGATTCACTTTTGTACTGTAAGGGAGCGCCACGTGAGTGGTGGTCATGGTTCCCATTTTTAAGTCTATTTCACCCTTAGAAGGAAGCTGGGGCAGAGGTGGGTATGTATTGTGTGCATATTGGTACACAGGCAGGAGTGCTTTCACAGGTATTGAGGAAACTGCAGGATAGAGCTGTAGTGCTGTAAATTGAGACAGGCTCACACTGCCTAAGTGGTTTGTTATTTGTGTCTAACTGAATGTCACTCATTTCACGTGCTCTGAAGTCTGTAAGCTGACAGGCTCTGCTTCTTGCCTCGAGCAGTAAGGATGTTCTGTCCCTCTCCCTGTGTTTTAGATAGCTCCATTGTGGCAGTACCAGTGCAGCTAGATGCACACTTCTATGCACACTATGTTTTGGCTTTCTTTAGCTTTTTCTTGCTTTTGAACTTGGCACTTAGCATTTCTGGCAAAGGTCTTTTGAACTTAACTAAAGCTTAATAAGGTGAATATATGGAAAATGATTTTGAACGAGGTTTTTTATCTTTCTTTGAATGGTCTCAAAATGTTTCATTTTTACTTTGTGATATGTAAAGCAGAGCAAAGCTTTGGCTTTTGAGAAAAAATTTCTCATCATTTAAAATACTAATAAAATTGAAAACTGAAATAAATGTAGATCAGTTGATGAATTTGCCATTTATGGCTTACTTGATGTAGTCTGTTTTGTCTGTTTAGCACGGCCATGTCACAAGCCTCAACATTTCCACTCTTTCAGTTGCCAGGTTATGTTAGTGCATGTTTGTGGAAGTACTCACTGGGTTATTTCCATTGATTACCAGATAGCTTGTTCTCAGTTAAGCAGAACACACTGTACAATAATCAATTAACTCTGACCTTATTTTTTTCTTTTTTGTCTGTTGGGATTTCAGGCCATAGTTCAGTGGCTGCATTAATGGTTGCAGGCTAAATGTTCTAGCCTAATGAGTTTTCCATAATGTTGCTGTTAGTGCTAGCAAAACATATTGTGCCAATGTGGCCATGTAGCTTATGAAATGTGAACCATGGATCTAAAGATAATAGAGACTAGGACACATCTTGGATTTCTCTTTTCTTCTTCTTGACTATGATACACAACAGAATCTCTTGTGCAATTAGGAACTGGTCAATGCTTATCCAAAAGCTGAAGGTGTTTGTAATGTAGCGTGCATATATTAAAAATGGAAATGTTACTTTTCCATAATTCAAAAAATGGGAATCAGATGAGGTCATGTAGGACAAGTGCATTGGCAAGTAGGAAGCATGTTTTGCCTACTCCTTCAGGCAGCTCTCAAAACTGCTATGTGATGGATGAGTGTGAAGAGCCTGAAGGCTCTGGTGGGAAAGGTCATTCTCCCTGTTTGTGTTGCTTACTTGGTGTGTTTTAATTTCTGAGCACCCAGCCTTGGCTGAAGGCTGAACGCTGGGTTATGTGAGCCTTAGCTAACACATACCAGCTGTGAGTGCAGTCTCCTAGCAGAGCACCCAGGGAACTTGAAATGTCAGGTGTTGTGTGTAGCTGAAAGCAGCAGCCTCTGGATAAGTGAATGTGAACAGTGAGCAGAAAGCTGCCCGCAGTCAAGATGTGAGCCAAGCAGAGCCCACGTGGTAGAGCCAAGCGTGTCTGTGGTAGTGCTGCAGTAACACAATAACAAGGTGGCTTAGAGGAGAAAAATGCCTTTAAAGCTTGCTAATCCTTCAAATAAAGGATTCAGTAAGTCCTGCGTCTGCCTTAAAAAATAACTGCTGTGTTAACAGAAAGAAATAGGATGGTAAGCAGAGAGAGAGCCCACAGCTTAAGCAAGAGCACAGGAGCTGCTGGGAATTCATGCAAGCTGTGTCCAGACCCAGCCTGAAACACAGAAAAGGAGTTTACTATTAAATACCTAAAACTGGGAAAATCTCTCCTGACTAGATTACAACAGAAATGACCCTAGAATTCAATGTCTTGGAAAGAAGAGCAAGAAGCCTTTGTGTTCTGGCTCTGCTACCATGTAAAGCAGTTGGTTGAAAATAACATTTTTACAGGTTGGAGCTGTGGTGAAATGCATCAGTGCTGCCATATGTCTGTCCTGACAGGATCCCCAGACCACTTGTGCTGTGGGACCAATGCTTTTGCAGTCCCATCAGACGGCAGCGTAGCACATGCTACTAACTCTGACACTGCCTGTCTGCAAGAAAGAACCAGGAAAGCAAACAAAAACAAGGTGACACTGTGAGTAATGAATTTCATAGTTAGGACCCTTAGAAACAGCCATTATCTGTATGTACAAATTGATTTACAAGTTTCAAACCAGTGAGAGGCATATTCGGAGAAGGAGGAAAAAGTGGCTGGGTTTTTCATGTAGTTACCTCATGCTCCTGGCAGTGTACTTCCAGCAGCACCCAAACCGTGTTCTGAAGTAGCCAAGGGTGAC
This sequence comes from Odontophorus gujanensis, assembly GCA_013399175.1. Lineage (NCBI taxonomy): Eukaryota > Metazoa > Chordata > Aves > Galliformes > Odontophoridae > Odontophorus > Odontophorus gujanensis. Next base: position 173,015 of record VXAB01005970.1, on the reverse strand, counting down.
TGGATTGCAATGAGATGGAGTGGGGCTGAGGAGGAGGCAAGGCCAAAATGAGTTGAGATTGAAGGTCTTCGTGATGGGTGTGCAAGTGGGAAGCCAAACTGCTGTGTTAGACAGGAAAGCGTTCATGCTGGAAATAGGCATACGTCATTGAAGGAACTGTCATTAAAGTGGCTGCTGCTCACCAGTGGTGAAGTGGTGGTTATTTTTTGTTTCGTTTTGTTGCTTTTTTTTTTTTTTTGTAGTATGCTACTGAAGCAATACTGCAGTTGAAGTAAATGGTATCAGGAGAGGAATGTGATTCACGTGGCTTGACTTGGAGTGTGAAAATATGGGATATATTTAGACAAACTGAAACAATGTGAACACACTGTCTAGGGCAGTCACAGCCCATTTTCGAAACAGGGATTCTGGAATGAATTCAGGAATTAACTATATGTGATGAAAGTTTACTGATGCTCATGCATGAAGTTGAAATAAAAACCATTCATGTGCAGGTCTTTGCTGGAACAAAGGGGGAAGCTGCAACACAACTCTGTAGGAGAAAAGTCTGTTGCAGAACAGGAATGAGAAAATCAAAAGTAGAAATGATCTGACAAAAAAAGTACAAGGAAACACACCTGTGTGTGACTCTGCCTTTTGTTTTTCTTCACTCCAGTATAAAGCAGTTGGACAGGTATGGTCAGCTGATCCTTACAAACTCCACCGCAGCAGACACAGGTGAATATAGCTGCTGGCTTCAGCTGTGCAATGGTAACAAATGCAGGAAGGATGAAACAAAAATGGGTTCAACGTACATCTTCTTCACAGGTAATTAATTATTTTGGGGATTGTTAATATACAATATTGTGAAAATGTTTTGTTTATTAGTAAGGAATAAGTCCCTATCAAATTTTTCACTGTCAAGATGCTTTTCCCCACAATTTTAGTCTTTTTTTAAATAGCAGATGTTAAGGAATAAAGTTTTGGTGAAGTTTGCAGACATTTGCTAGCTTTGTGTGATTTGTGAGTCCACTTTCCCTATGGATTATGCCAAATGCATGCCTGAGATAATAGAATCAATTACCTTTGAAAATACTGGCATGTGCTGAGAACCTCCTACAAAATGAATCTGAAGAACGTTTAACTTTTAAAAATGTGTCCTGATAAAGAAAATAACTCGGTGTAGGAAACTTGTTTTGTTATGATGTTCAGGCGACCCCATGTACGCTCTCCCTCCCCCAGTATATTTCCAGTTACCTGCAGCTCATTTAAGATCTTGGCCTCATCAGTCTTGGTGAAGACACAATTTCTTTGCAGCATCTGTGTAGCATGTTGAGAGGCAGAACACCCTACATGGATGTATTGCCCTGCTGAGCCTGAGATTGGCTGTAGCCCCAGCACAATGGGGATGGGGTCATCACAGAATAGATAACCATGTGCAGTTTACTGCTGCTTGGTGCAAAAGAGTGGAAATCAAATGGTTAATTTGGTCTTCTAGTGGAAATAGTTCAGAGTGGCAAGGCAACCTTTGCTGCATGATTAAAGCTAACACATTCTTAGCTAGTGAATATTCCAGTCCAAGCATTAAGATAGGATTGTTTGCAATAAGTTTTGGATCTAAATAAGACTACGAGGCTGTGCTGAAGCCGTTTATCAGAAGTGCTTCACTTTCAAGGATAAATCCTTCAAAAAGGCTGAAATAAACTTCTCAGTTAAGTTACTGTGGTGAATGCTTAAGCTAGAAAGAGGAAATTCAACTTTATAAGGAGTATATCAAAGATGGAAATATTCTATACATGTCTATCTAAAAGCACAAAATATTTCAGTTACTTGGCAAAGCAGTAAATCAAACATTTTATTTAAAATTAGATGTATTAAAAGGCTATAGCTACTCCAAGTATGTCTTTCCAGTAGTGCTCATCTTACCTTGTGGGTTTTTTTGTTTTGTGTATGCTACCCTTTTAAAAGTGGACAAGTGAAAAACAGTAGATCCAAATGAGTGGATATTTACTGAGAAAGAACTCTGAAGGTTTTCTTAAGATTGAGAGGTCTGGCTACAGCAAGGATCACTTTGATTCTCTTTTCTGTTTAATGTTTTTAATGCAGTCTGTGTAAATACACGCTCTAAGATTAGAAAGTGTTTTTTTCACGTCTTAGAAGCAAAAAGCTTTGCATTAATTTTTAATGTTGCCCGTTTTCTCTTCTTGCTGTTAAACCAAGATCTAAACATTATCGTAACTATTTCATCTCTTTCGCATAGATAAAGAGGAACTTTTTGTACCTACTCCCAGTTATTTTGAAATTGTCTACCTGAACCCAGATAAACCTGCTGTCATCCCATGCCGTGTTACTACTCCTTCAGCAAAAGTTACTCTACACAGGGAATTTCCAGCAGAAGAAATTGAAACAGATGGAAATAATATTATTTATGATGCGAAGAAGGGCTTTGTCTACCAGCACCCTACTTTTGATCATAAAGGTATTGTCTACTGCAAAGCAGAGTCACAGGGAGCACCTCAGATTTCCATCAAGTATCACCTGCTCTATGTCGAGGGTAAGGTGATGTTTCCTACATACTTACATTGACTCCTGTTTCTTCTGCTGACTTTGTTTAGAAAACAAGTTTTAAAAACTGGGTGTGTAAGATGAGTGAATTAGTCCCTGCATTTTGAAATCTTCGTCAGAACTGTATGTGATAAAATTTGGTTGGTATGAGCTTCAGAAGTTTCCCAGTCTAGGGTGGAAAGTTGCAGGTGTGCATCACTTATGTGTTTCATTAGGCAAACTGATGCGCAGCTTGCCTCTTACTACGTCTTATTAGTCATTTCATGTCAGAAAGTGATTTCCAGTTTCCTAATGCTGTTCTTCTGCCAGTCCCCAAGGGCCCACCCTCAGCCACGATTGTGGCATCACCCGGTAGAGCCAAAGTCAGCGATGGCATCCACGTAGTCTGCACAGTCCTTGGAGAGCCAGATGTAGATGTGAACTTCAGCTGGCATTACCCAGGGCAAGAGGTAAGAGAGATATGCCTTGGCTGAAACCCCTTCTGTTCTTCATAAAGGCAGTACTTTGGATGCTAGTCACTGTCTAGATTTGGTGGAACGAAGGCTCTTTCCACTTGTGGTGTCTGCCTCTTACTAGCACAGGCATGCTGCCAGGAGGAAGCAGCACATCCTTTTTAAACTTCATCCCTCTTCCCTTTCAGGAAAAGCCCTGAGAACCTGGAAGCAACACAGAAGGATTCGAGCAGTTACTAATTTATGCTCCCTGTCCTGTCCCTTCCTTTAAGTGAGGGCAGCTCACTTAAGCAGCAGTGCTCTTGATTAGAGGCTTAGAACTAATATCATGGATTGTGTGATCTGGTGAGCATGGGTAAGATGGAATGTGGGAAGAATTTGGCAGAAGAGTTCCTGTGTCTGGAGTCCATTTGAAGTTGGGAAGGAAAGAGGCAGGCATCTAAATAACCAGAGAAACTTGCTGCTGTTGGCAGAGTAAAAAAAAAAGTAAAATGCTGGGGAAAACTGAAGTGCATCCAGGTCCAGGGAAATGATGAGCAATAGTTTGTGTGTATTTTTTTGTTTATTAGTATTTAATTTTTAACTAAACACCCATTGTCATCCTCTGTATTCTGCCTCTAGCATTATGTTGAGGGAAACGTAGCAACAGCTTGCAGTGTTTGTGGCCTTATTTCTGAAAGTCTTCATAGCAATTTACTCTCCTAAAACTCTGGACCTTTGTCAGTCTGTACCTCTTGCTGCTTTTATACCTTTCTCAGTTGAATAGCTGTCCAGGTGTGGTTGCTGCCTGGTCCTGGCCCAGTGATCTTATCGAGTGTGATGCAGAGCTGGCACACACTACAGCAGTGCCTTTCCAGCCCTGGTTCAGTGCAGACAGCTAAACATGTAAATTACCTCCCTTGTTTGCTCTAGGTACCATGCTCACAGTGCACAGCACGTGTGCCATCAGACTGCACCTTCCCCTTGTACCCATGTACAGGGGTTGAGAGACAGACTTTGGCCCATGGCTTGCATTTGTCGTGCAGCCTGGACCAGATCTGTGTGCTGATCCACTGCTGGGAACAGCTTCAACTGTGCCTGGGTATCGGGGGGAAAAGTCTCACTTGCCTTTCTGCCCCAGCAAAGTGAGAGGCAAAGCAGCAGCACTTAATGCTTGTTGCAGACTTTTCTTAGTAAGTTAGTACTGACATAGTGCAAAAGAAATAACTTTGAGAAAGTTTCTCAGTTCCATCCCTCTATTTTTAATAGAGAGCAGTTCCTGCAGTAACTAACTGCTCAGTTATTGCATCTCATTCAATCCCATACTTATTCCTCTTACTTTTCCCCTCAGGTATTTTTTCTCTTGCCCCTCCCTGGTAATTGCATTTGCCTGCTGGGAGCACATACCGATCCACTCCTTCATATGCTTCCCTGAAACTGTCTTCAAAGCAGATGCAATTAATTTGAGGAAGACTGGGCCAACAGCAGCCCAGCCAGGCAAACAGAATCTGCCTTGCATGGCATTTACCTTCGCTTTTAATACAGTCATGGAAGTTCCCCTTGTTGTATTCAGGGACTAGCTTAGGCTTGAATTTCAGTGTGCAGCAGTACTTGGTTGCAGGCAGTGCTTGATTTTTCACACTGGGAACAGGAGGCTAGTGCTTTCCTAAAAAAGTGGTGGTTAATTTTGTGTTTTTTCGTTTGTTTTCTTCTTTTAAAGGTAGTCATTGCTAGCTGTAAACATCAGCCACTGACCAGGCAAAGCCTGCCTGTATTGTGACTCATCCCTAAGCTTCACCAAGACCAGCAGCTTTTTCTGCGCTGGTCATTTTGTGAATTCAAGATTGTAGCTTTGGCTCTAGCTAAGTGTTTAACTTACTGTTTGCTGCTATTAACTTAAGCCTTGTAGATCCATATGGGAAAACGGCCGATCTTGCTATTTCATTAAGCGCAAAGGGTTTTTCTCAGCATTAGCATAGGACAAAGCAGCAAGGATAAACCTGCTGACGTGCACGATGGAGACTGGAAGGAAAGAGACAGCTTTAGTGCCTCATTAGGTCTGCTGCTCTTCTCTTGACCTTTGCAAGTGCAAAGGTAAGAGAAAGAGTCCAAAAAGCAATTCACATGTAGAAGAAATGTCCTGTTGTGAACAGATGAAACAATATTGTAGAAGTATATTTCTGAGTATCCTCATACGTATTTTTGGCTTTGAATTTATATACAATTCTTCTGGAAAGCGTAGCACAAGAACTAACCTAGAAGCAGCTGTGAATTGTTATTATTTATTTGTATGTTACTTCATACAGCACTTCTGAAACTAGAAGAAGAGGAATTATTTAGTCCAAGTAGCTTTGAATCACGTTTTGTACCTGAGAGTTTGATAGAGCAGCATCACTAAATATTCTTGCTGTTTTATTTTTCCTCTTTAAACAGCTGGAGAAGCCTGTGATCATACAAAACTTCTGGAGACTGATAAACAGAGGGACTGGACACACCACAAGAATCTCAAAGAGTGTTCTCATTATTGAGGATTTTGAAGCCAGAGATGCTGGAAACTATGTTTGTATAGCTCAGAACCTACAAGGAGCAACAACAGTGGCTACGAGAGTTGGACTGAACTAATAGGAAAGGCTTCTGGACTCGTGATGAACTGTATGTTGCTTTGTATTTTAACCGTTCTGTTTTTTTGTTGTTGTTAATGTTTAAGCAAAAGCTTTTTCTATTGCTTTCTTTTCCCATGTTAACACATTCCATTTTCACTGTAAGGCCACGGCAAAATGTGGTGCCCTACAGGCAGCTGTAATCAGCTGTTAGAAATACTATAAATATACTACCAAGTTTAATACTATAAAGTGTAATCCACTTGCAGCCTGAACATGTATATGGCTTTTTGTATTTGGGAATAGATGCCCTTGCACTTTTCTTCGCATGTGGCCTTTTTCCCCAAACCCTTTCACAAGGTGAACATGCTGCCTGCTTTGTGCCTTCTTTCTCTGTGAAAACTCAGAGGATTTTTAATGTCTTCAGAAATCCAGCAGTGCAGGTGCATCTCTTGTGGTGCTGTGCAATATAAGATATAGAGTACAGTATGTGTTTAAAACAAACAAAAAAGGAAAAAAAAAAAAAAAAAGGAAAAAAAAACACCCAAAAACACCCACAAAAAATTCTTATAGAAGCAGCCAGTAGCAGTATTTTTAAAAACAATTAAATTTCTTAACGTTATAAAACTCAATGACTGCGTGTTCATTTCCTATTTATAGTAAGATATATATACACACACAATTCTCAGTCTTGGGAGGAGATGGATAATAAATACACTGTAGGATAGCAGAGCGTCTCCAGAGACTTGCAGTCGAGTGACTGTGGTAGATGCTGTTGCATTCTTAGAGCTCAGTGTGTTGCTCACTTAATGCTGCATTCCTCAGCAGATGTAGCACTGTAGCATTATTATTTGCTAAAGTAAAAGCTTGAATTTATTTATATAGTATCATTTACAGAAGAAACAAATAATAACGTAACATGATTATAAAATGTCCGATTATACAGCAGGTGTTTTCTCAAGTTAATAATTTCAGCTAGACTGTAACTTTACTGAGGAGGAAAGATGTTGGGTTCACACAAAACAGTATCTGGAGAGAGAAGCAATTGCTTCTCACTGTGGACTGACACCACAAGGAAAGAGCCCTTCCAAAAGAAAGGTAAGACCTCCAATCCCAATGCTGTTGTGGCGTTTTGGCATTGCTGTTTTCTTTTTCTCCCCCTCTAAGGCTCAAGAATAGGATCCATGCAAGTTAGAACTTCTAATACAAAACTAATTAGTAGTGCAATCATGTGACAAACAGTATTTTAATGCAAGCAATGGTATTTACAAGGCCTGTGAAAAACAGCTTATTCTGACATGAGGATGTCAGGATGTCATGACTAGGAGCCTTGCTTACATTTTTAAATACATCTCAGCCTGCATTTGAGGAGCAGTCCTAAGGATTTTATTTGGCACTGGCTTGAAGTAATCCCTTTGCTCCAGATATGTCAGACCTTTGAGCAAATGTTTATAGTACTGCTTTGAGTGGTACAACTAACTAAGGAAGAAGGGCAGTGTATCTACCCATCAAGTCATGAATCTGAGTACTACTGTAACTAACACAAGCAGTGAACAAACTTGCTGAAAGTTTCCTCTTTAGAGTAAAAGAACCTAAAATAATCTAACTAATATGATGTCAATGAAAGCCTTTGAAATGACTGTGCAAGCCTCGTGAAAGAGGCTGCACAGGGAACACCTCACATTGTCCATAACACTGCCGTCCTCTGGAAGTAAGATAGCTACAAAGAACAATACCCCAAGCGATTGGACCAACGTGGAATGCGTAAGCAGTCCTTTGAGAATCTTCCCATTGCTATAAAAAGATGTCAGGGATGCTACATTGTTACTGAAATTACTGAATATTTATCATAGAATTTTATGGTAATGCCTGAAGTCCTTGTTTATTGTTTTCCCTTCTAGGCAAGACTTTAATCTGACCGGAGTAACTTTAGTAAGCTCTGAGCTTCTGGATGAGGCTGTGCCATGTTTTCATTCCTTTGTAGCATTTTCATTTACCTGGAAAATATTTTGCTTTAAACTACAGGAGCTGTTTCAGCTTCTTAAATTTCAAGATGTTCTTAAGGCTTAAAGTGGATGATTAAATTTCCTTCTCTCTCACTTGCTCGATATTTTAATGACAGTTGTCTAGCCTTGTTCAGTACTCCATCACTTCCCTGGTGACAGATTGACAGGAGAGAAAAAGATTATGTAAATGCATCACCCCTGGATAGCATCCCTCAGGCTTAACCGTTACATGGGATGAGCACGGGAAGGTCTCAGACCCAATTACATCTACAGAAGCAGCACCTTTACTGAAGAATTTTGTGGGCTTTTTTTCTCTCCTGCAAACATTAGAAACATTGCCTGCACCATTATAAACAGTGAGAGGAAGTTGCTGTGTATTTTAACATAGTTCGTGTTTTCCCAGAAGCCTCGTGGGCAGGCCTGATTCTTTCCAGCTTGATGCAAAAGCATACTTCCACTTAAATAAGCAATGACACAGGCTAAAAGAATGAAGCCTGAGAAATGAAGTCTTAAGTGAACTGTCAAAGTCACATGCCCTGACCTGCCAGCATTGCTGTTTCTATTTCCCTGCCTCAGTTTTGCTCCACTAAAGCAAGGCAGCAGCAATTAGTGATGGTATTTGTTAAATTTATGGATTAAATTACTATTTCAAAGTTCTGATTATCTTTTAACTCCAGGTCAGCCCTGAAGTATTTCCTCATCATCAGGCAACTGCAGTTCTTCTGAAGAACAGTAGTTACTGTAGAAGGAATTTCCAGCACAAATTGTGTGATAGGAGGTGGCACACAGGTCTCGATGTCTGCCCTGACAAACAGTCTCCAAGGAGAAAGAGGAAATGATTCAGCTCAAATTTTACTGCAAGGTATGGTGCAATTCAAGCCAAGTGCCTTTAAAGTATGAATAGCTGGAATGACAACAAACCGTTTGGTACAGGTAAAAATGTTATTGTGACTTCTAGTGAAATTCAGCATTAGAGATAAATAAGGTAGAGTATCTTAAGAAAATCTGAAGAAAATCGCTATATAATTGCTCTGATAGCTCTAGACTTTTGGAATACATCTATGGGAAGCAGGTTTTTAACAACATCGTGTAGAAACTTCATAAGGAAACTCAGAAATGTATAGAAATTACCCAACTTTAGGGCTTTATTTGCCTTTGCCAACACATGGTATCTAAGTCAAAGCTGGAAATGTTAATACTCAGTTAAACAGAGATAAGTACTGAAACATATGAACAGAGTATTTCTACAGTCTGAATTTAGTACACAATTATTTCATAACAGCATTACAAATTCTGGTTGCAAGCAGTTCAGAGATGAGAAGACTCCTGTATTGCTGACTTACCCTAGTTGTCCTCCACAGTCTTTGTATTACTTCCTATGGCACACTTACTGTTCTGCACTGGAGAAGCCTTCCCCTTCTCCCTGGTGTGAAGGGGTGCACTGTGCTTGATCTTCAGACATCTTACTGTACTCTTCTTGAATGTTTTCTCTGAGGCACCAACAAATTCTTCACTGTGCCACACTTCTGTCCTTGTGCCTTGAGTTGCCGGACTGCTAAATTCTGGTGTTGCTGCAGTGGTGTTTTGTTTTTGTTTTTTTTTTTTTTACGGAAAAGAATCCTGACTAAAAGGGAGTAAGTTTAAGAGGAGGAGTCTTTTGAGATGTCTTTAGCAGAGGGTACCTATATTAACCCAAACATACTAAGAATTTTATCACTGCATAATTCTGTGATGTTATCTATGTTTTTGTTGTTTGGAAGCGGCCATCTCAAGCTGAATAGCTGATGGTTATAAGCAGCTCTGTGTAACTTTGACTTACCAGAGTGGCAGGGTAGAGTTGCAATTTTCTAAGGGTTAGGTGAACATTAATAATGTTTGCGGTGAAGCTTTGCTACTTTGCTTCTGCTGTGCTGAGCAGGTACTAAGGGATATTAAATATTTAGAAGAATGCTTTTTCTTAGCTTAGAGATCATTTGACTAACACACGCAGGAAAAAACCTTTCAATTAGTACAAAAATTTATTTTTCAAGCATTCAGCTCAAATACATGTGATTGAATCTCTTTGACAATAGCAAATGAGAGTGTTCCAATATATACCTTAAGCCAAGTTTTAGCCCACAGAAGATTTCCATAATTAAATTTAAAACCCCATAAAACAATCATAAGCACTGAGATCACTAACAGTGGCACGTACAGTGCCTTGAAGGGGGAGTGAAGAGAGTATAACAGTCAGTGAAATGGACCCTTAACTTGCAGGTTAGGTAACATTCAGTAAATTGAATGATGAAACAGTTGATTACAAGTTTAATATATTACGTTCACTGAGTGCATGAGCATAGTTACCAGTCTTGTTTCTATGTTCATCATTAAGATCAAAGTATTGGGTAACGTAGTTTGAATTGGTTCTCCAGTTTAGTTCCCTTAACTTTTCCATCTCAATTTCTGTTCTCAGGCTACTGGAAAACACAGGGAAACCTGGCTGTGTCTTATTTTAACAGTTAACTGTATAGCTAACAAACAGCATTAGCTGAACAGTAGCATTGTGGTGGTGCTGGAAATGGCACTGTAAAACCCAAGCTCTTGTAAGCACAGAGTTTTGGATTACTGATTTGAACCTGTGTCTAGTAGATATGATGTACAGATTTTAAAACAGGTCTTACCAAGGGAGTAGCCAGGTTCTGTGATTACCTCGTTTAAGCTGAAACTCAGTATATGACATTTCCAGAAATGCTGACACCCTCAGCCTCCAGGTGCAGCAGATGGACAAAATTCTTCCCCTACACTACAGAATTCCCTGTACAGGATCTTTTGCCAGATGAACTGGTAAAACACTGATATCCTGCAGTCTCGGAGGGAAGGTGTAACAGACTTAGCAAGATAAATTTCCACAGCTATCAACATTTGTAGGGGTTGGCTCAATTCCTCTGTGGAAGAGGGGCAAGGTCATACAAATGCTTTAGAAGTGAACGTGTCACCAGGTACACTGAAATTCACAGATGACTTAAGATTCTTCTTGAGAGCTTTGAGCACTTAATTATTGCAGTTTTCTCTTCGGCTTTCAAATCTTGTATTTCTTTCAGTAGATGACCTCAGCAATGGCTGTTTAAGGATTCCTTTTCAGCAGGTAAAGCGATAGGTCTGGGCACCTAACCCTGCAACTGTACTGACAACTTCAGAACCACAGTGTCCTTCAAGGTCAGAATCTGAATCTGTTGACTTGAAAGACAAAATTCACTGCAACTAACAGCCTCTTCATAACCGACACTGTTGTGCATGCACAATATGACTACAATTCAGTTTGCTTTTAAAATTCATTCAAAATTGCATAGAAAGGTATAGGCCAAGACATGGAGTCAATGGGCAAAGCTTTTCATTGAACTGCAGCCAGGAAGATGAAGGAAACTGACCTACAGAACTAGTGGCTATCATCGTTTCTGTAAGAGTACTCTCTGCTAAAAGCATGCGCTGACACCATTATTAAGGAAGCACATGTCAATCTGTAGTCTTAAGTTTTTATCCTTTATTACATACACAGCAAAGAAGGCAGCATTAGACACACGCACAGTGTGTTACATCCATTCCATCCACAGCACACATGCGCACACGCAAACAAACAGCCTTTAAAAAAGTGTCTGTGATAAGGAACATACTATAAAGGTTGTGATCTTTATCTCTAAGCCCCTGAGCTTTTCCTTATGGTTAGGTGAAAAGGCAATGAATAAGTAAATCTTTCCTTGCTCTCTAAGTAAGTGCTTTGTGCGATGCTGTCCATAGAGGTCATAAAAAGTCTTTTTGGGAGAAGCTATGCAAGTCTTACTCCCATAGTCTCAGTCTCTTATCGGCATTTTTGCACCAAAGTTTCCAGTTACGTTTAGTTGTCATACTCAGCTAATATAGCTCTTGCTCCTGCAAATCACAAATGAAATGCAATCCCCTTTCTTTTGCGAGATGTCATCTTGGAGAGACTGTAGGACTAGAGAAGTTACCAGAATTTCGTGGGGACTGAAGAGGCACGGATGGAGAACTGGGAGACAGTTTTCTTGGGCTGCATAGGTCACCATTGTGCAACTTCCACAGAAGTTCTTCATTCTCCATTGACAGACGTTTGTTGACTTTTGATTCTTTCTCTAGGGACTCCTGTAATACAGCTTGCTCAGTAGAAAGTTGCCTGCAAAAGACAGATGGACGTCAGAGCACATCACGGTGTTGGAGGTTACAGTATTCAATTAATTGTTCAAGAACAGTTTGAACTTGCATTTAACTCTGCTTTGCTTACAGCTGAATTACTTCTTAGGATGAGAATTAAATGAGGATTTACTGTGTTTGCAGTGGGATTTACATTATTAGCTTGCAAAAATCAGGAGGAACTCCCAATAAGGAGTGTTCCTGAAGGCCAGTAAAGATGGCCAGAAAAACTACCTGAAAAGTGAGACTTGTCCCACTAACAATGACATACTTTTAGTGGCTGTGCTCATGCCCTGGGCTCCTGATGCAGGCTCAGCTCTATACAGAAGCACAAACTGAAAACGTTTTCCGATCCATTTAAGTAGCAGTTGAAGTTAGGAGAACCTCAGACCCATTTTATTCGTGCTGAATATTGCTGTAATTACTAACTGAACCACACTGGTCTTTTCCCTGTTCTACACTGGGCACAGATCACTCAGCTGAAGCAGTTAAATGTCAAATCAGGTTCAGCTTAGAGGCGGTAGTACTGGACATGCCAGTGGCATTCTATTGTAAGGTGGTACATCTGAGACGCTTTTTCTCCCTGAAATGTTGTTTTGGAGCACTTTGTTGAGCCTTACTTCTTTACAGTCTCTTCCTGTTTGTTTTTCTACACAAGAATGTACAGCTGTAGAGACAGAAGTGGAGAAGGAAAGATTTCTTCTAACGGGAGAAGACATAAACCTAGACAGCGATGTTTACACACTTTGCTTTCTTCTTATACAGTCATCTTCCCCAGGTTAATAAGGACATCTAAAAATTCCCAGATATTTTTCACCTTGAAAGTTCCATGTGCTTGTCCATCCGAGCTTTCAATTCTTCATTTTCCTGCTGAACCTTCTTTAATTTATCCATTAGGATGGTGTTGTTTTCCACCTTGGAAGAAAAGGCCACAGTTAAAAATAAAACCCATACACACACACACAAAATACCAGCAATCTTAGTGCAGAGTTCGCAGACCTTGTTATGATAAAGGAAAAAACAGGCAGAGTGACTTCAGAGAAACAGGAAACTGACCTGCTATCTTGGCTTCACATTTTGTAATAGTCAGGCAGGTCTACTTACCTTACTCTTGTGTAATGCTGGCGTTGTGCCACTTGTGCTGATTAGATGCCAAGAGGAGCTGGATAAGGTTTATGCTACTTGACTAGCAGATTCTAGTAACTTCTGGGAGTTACAGGCAGCAGCTTTTTTAATCTGCTGCAGATTGAAGGCTGCCTAGATATACCACGCTAGAGCAAGAAATTGAAGAGGTTCCCATTTATACGCAACTCTCCCTGCTACTCTCCTGATTTTACTTCACTGTTGCAAGATGTTACCAATAGTTATGAAAAAAAACAACCCAACAGTTATTCAATTGTTGTATGTTCCAAGGGCTTCTCTACCCTGACAAACTTCTGTCTGAAAAGATGAGGGTTTACAAGTAACATTCTAACAAGTGTAGGCCAATGGTATAGGGCAACACACGATGCTGTGCAACATTCAACAAATAAATAACATGAAAGGTTTGGATACAAGAGAATACATTCTATATTGCTCAAGTCATTATTACAACAGTGTTCAAAGGCTCCACCCGGGATAAGGCCACAAATTAGATATGCCAAATAATTTTAAGTTCCGCCCCCAAAATTGCTGTTTCATGTGAAATTACACACAGGTTGGGAACAAATCCACACAGCTGAACAAATACTTTAACAGTAACAGGTAAAATGTTTGATCTAAGCCATTCAACTCCTGATGAAAATACGATTTCTCCCTGCTTAATTAACACAGTTACCATGTTCAGATCTTCCTAACAGTGCAGTCTATCTTCCATAACACTTGAGTAAATATTAACGGATACTGATTTTTTGTTTGGGAGATGGGGGAAAGAGAGGAGAAGGTGTAGAAGAGGCTCCCAGATAGCCCCATACTAACTTAACTATAGCTTGTGCAACCCAGTATCTGCCTTAAGAGATGGGAAGACCACTTAGAGCACCTGTTCCCCTCACCACAGCCCGATACAGACAGAATTGTACCTGCAGTGGGAGTGCGTCCCATTATTTTGGCATGCTTCCTTTTAAACAACAAGAAAAAATCTTCACATGCAAGTCTGACCAGCCTGAATTCATCATCAGAACATAGCTCAGAGAAACAGTCCAAAACTGCGAGACCCCAAGGGAAACCCACCAGTTTTTCCATCTTCATTAGCTTTATATCCTGCTGATGGAGTTTCTCATTCTTGATCTCCAGCACTGCTTTCAAACTTTCCAGCTCCTGTTCCAGATACATGATCTGCGGGTTTTTCTGAAAGATTTCCACACAGTTTGCTTATTACCTGAATTTCATGAATAATTCAACTACGTGTTTCCCTGCCATTTAAGAGAGAGCAAGAAAATATAAACTGCAATGACAGTTATTCGTTCTAGGTGAACTTGAGTTTGACAGCTTTGCACAAGAAAGCGGTACCACATTCTCATCTGAGTTTCTTTGTTCTTCATTTCAAATCGACAGTTGCAGTTTCCCTTAGCAGGTGTTCAGAAAAGCCTTTGTACACGTGTGAAAAAGCCTCATGAGTCAGAGGAAGGTGCTAAAGCTGTCACAGCCCAACTTGTTTTGTGAGAGTGCTGAAAGGCTCCCTTTAAGGCCAGGAGTTCCCAAATTTATTTTGCATTACTCATAACCCATCCCAGGAGATAATAAGAGTAAACATTTGAAGAGATTTTCAGGCGTTGGAGCAGTTCAGAAAACACACAAAGTTTATAAAGCCATGCATTTGCCTGTAGTTAGTTTTCACTGTTTTCTACCTGAATGTACATAGCTCATAAGAAGAAATCTGACAGTTTTGCTTTTGCATCCCTACTGAAGGCCTGGCGATGCAATTCCATTCGAAATCCTGCACTGTTTTATGTTTGTAACTTATCTAGAATACAGCATATGCAAGACTCAGCTTTTCTGGGGGGTGGCAGAAAGAGTGGGGACAGGGCAGAGTCTGTTTGTCTCTTCCAGAGTAAGGGATCTATCAACCACGGTACGGTAAATCACATTCTTAATATTTCAAAGGCAAAGTCACAAGCAGTAATGAGGAGAAAAAGTTTCAGTCAATTTCAAGGCAGTACGAGTGGAAAACAAACAGAAGTTAATCAGTGACTGAGTCTATCTTTTAAAAACAAACAATTCTAGCACATTTCGGTAGAAAGCTGAGGTAGCACAATGAGTACAGCTTCAGTGCCACATCAGCAACCTAAGGCTCGGAGGATATGCTTGTAGTTTTGTGGGATGCAGTCCACACAGCATGTCAGAGCCCTGAGCAGGAATCGAGTTCAGAACCACCACACCTCACAGTAACACAAGGGCTGATAGTCTACGTCTGTTCTCCTGTCTGCTTTTAAGGGCCGCAGCATTGGTGATTTTGTTTAATTTCTATTCTTTAACAGAAGTCAGCATGAGGGAATGCTGTACAGTCTCAAAGACAGAGGCAGACACTTGAACTTAATTCCTCTATTTTGTCATTTTAAATGGAATGTAAGAGCTAGCGAGAAAAATGAATCTGAAAACTAAGGGCATCTTACTGCCCTTTCAAGGTACTCCTTTCTTTTTCTTTCCTTCTGCCTAGAAGAGCCTTAGCATGTCTTTACAGTGACATCTGAGCCACTGCATCAGCTACTCATAGCAGAACACAAAGCCAGATAAAAAGACTGAAAAGACCCAAATAAGATTTTAGCAGAAAAATATAGGGATATCAAGTGACACTACTTAAATACTACTTGAAATCTAGACGTACATGTCTATCTTCAAAGGGCAAACAGAAGTTCTAGTACTGCAGCATGTGTATTTACTAGGGAAGAATATACTGTGTCAAACCATTATCTTTCCATACAGAAGCCTTAGGTTTATGAAGCTTATCTGCCTGGATGGAAAGCATATTTGCAGCTGCATAAAGTCACTTGACTATTGCTCTAAAATAACATCTGAGCACAGCTAAGCACAGTGTTCTCTTTGGTATCACCTCTCCCAACCACAGCAACACTGCTTGCAGATTCTTCTTGCAGCTCTACCCTGCCACCAGAAAAAATAACAAGGAAAAAAACAGTCCAGTGAGGATTAGAGCTGCTTCTACTTGGTAAGCCTGCACTTTTGCACACAAATCAGATGTTTTTCTTCTGGCTTTTTCCCAGAGCTCTCTATGTTCATGTTTGGTTTTCCATCCAAAATGCTCCCTGGGCAGAGGTCACATTACTGGAGTTCTGCTCTGCCATTCTCTGACCATCAGGGTCTTCCTCTGTCCCACTTCCCTGACCTTAAGCTCTATTATGATATTATTTTTTTTCCCCAAGCTTGTATCTGTTCCTCTTGAGTGTTCAACCAAGTTAAAAACAGGTAGAGCACTAGAAGACACAAAGCAGTGGAGGCATAAAAAATCAACTATGTCCAAATCCACTATAATTAACCAACTGTCCTAAAAGGCAGACTGGCTACACTTGCCACACTGCCCATTTAAAGTAGCAAAACGGACAAAATCTGAGGACCTGCCACTAACAAAGAATCCTAGATGGTTTTTTTAAGAACACAATTTCTCCTCTTGGGAAAATGTCATTACACATCATGCTAGAAAATAAGCATGTCTGCATCTAGCCATCTCCAAATGCATGGAAAACTTCTCTCAGAGCACATTTCTAATCCTAAGAACATCATAGATGACAACAGCCTTGGGAGAAAGGTGAGAACAAACAGTTTATCTAAAGGATACATCAGAAACAAACACAAATCATTAAGTTCATTAAAGTCTCAAGTACAAGAAGTGAATTTTGTAGCAGTGATACAAGACAGCCTACACACCCATCGTGGTGCAGACTGAGCATCTATCAGCTGACTAGAAGCAAGCTGTGATACACCTGCATCCACTTCGGTTTCACTTGGGCTTTAACTTAGACACTTAATAGATTTATAACTGGTAAAGTTAATAACATTGTACTACTTATAAAAACTTCTGCTAGGCAATCCATTCACATACAATATTAATATCAGTGCCCTCTATCAGATGTGATTGCAAACCCTCCACATTATGCAATAAAATAAACCCAAGCATAAAATGTCTGCCTGTCTCCTTTACTTCTGGAGATCTGGACTTACAAGACTGGCTTTTTCTTTGGCTATTTGTTTTTGCTCTTCTAATTTCAGCTTCTCACTCAGAGTGACATTTTCACATTTTAATTCATCAATTTTTTTCTGAAACGAAAAGAGAAAGAGCAGTTAGGCCAAGAATTTGGTGCACATCTCCAAAATCTCATCGAAGTTTTAGAGCTGCAATGACTCAACCCCTTAACGTACCTCCAGCAATTCCTGCTTCTCTTTAAAGGAATCTTCAAGCGACTTCCTTTCAGATTCATGGGCATTCTTGAACTCTGCAACAAATCATTTTTGCAGATTTTTAATATATATTTTTTTTTATTTTTTGAAAGAGAACAGTTAGCCAAAACACATATGCACAGATGCAGTCACTGCCAACATGGAAAGAACATTTCTCACAAACCATTCCAAAGTCTATGCTAAGTATCAGATTTATTGCTGCTTTAGATTTGTGCGTCATCCTCTGCCAAACACTTTTCATTAGTTGACGCATCTCAAGTTTGAGAGCACTCATCTGCATGAAACAGATGGGTGAATTGAGCACAGATCCACATCTGAAAAGCTGAGTTTCTGAAGGGAATTAGAGGGGAAAAAAACCAACCAACCAAACAAACAAAAAAAAAACAAGCAAAAAACCACAACATGCATCTCCCAGGAATTTCTATAAACAGATTTCCTTTCCCACTTTGGAAATACCAGGCAGAAGAGCTTGCTCCTCAGTAACACTGGAGATGCCACCAATTTTAAGGAGACGAAAGGATCACTGGAGATTTCCTTGTCAGGTGGAGTCAAAGGGAGGATGGAAACCACCTCCTCTTAAATCATCTGGACACAATGCAATTTAAAAACTCCACACACCCCTTCCTAGAAAACACTTTACTCTTCAAAATGATGCATAATATTTCTCAACTTGAGAAACACTCCCATGTCAATCTGGGTACAACCTAACCCTACTTAATGTTCATCTCAATTTTGATGTGCTCCTTTCAGAAGTGTGGGGGTGGGAGGGAGAGAGTTGCTCCATTGCCATGACATTTAGAGGGCAGACTGTAATTTAGATGCATCTTATAAAAGTCATCTCCGCTCTTACACTGTTCTGAAAGTTTTGTTCAGTCGTGATGGGATCACAGTTATTTCTGTATATAAAATAGATTTGTTCAGATCCAAAAGGAGGAATTCAGCCAGCGTTTGTAAGGGTAGCTGACCAGCATGAACAATGAAATGTACATATTCAGGTTTAATGTATTTGGATATTTTTGCTTGTGACTAGCAGTACGACACTGTATGGACTTGAATACAAAATACTTGCCTGAAAAAGAGGACTCGTATTTCTTTTTCAGCTCCTCTACTTTTTCTGAGTGGCTGTTCTCAAGTTGCAGCTTTAAGTTTTCATGTGTGATATTTAAGTTGTCCACCTGCAATATGACAAGATGAGTTTTTCACCTTAGTGTGTCATTTTAACCCTTGCTTGATGTATTGTTACGGTGGCTTTATGCTGTGCTTAAGTCTAGGTAGCATTTAGCAGATGGTCACAGGAAAAGCTAAGTCACATACAACACTTAACAGGTGAGAACAGTTTACAGATACCAATGGGATGTGTGTGAGTCTCTCACACATGGAATTGCTGCACAGCTAGTTCCCAAGCCAGGTGTGGTTTTAGAAATCTTAACACTTGAGCTGCTTCAGGTGCACAGCAGACCTGCAGATGTAACTGAAGCCTGCAGAACACTGCATTTCTACCATGTTCAAACAACCTTAAGGCTTGGCCAGCTTTGATTTTCTTCTGTAACTGCAATCAAGTAGAGTTCTACATTAAATAAAACATTAATTAATAGCAAAAACAATATATATATAGAGAGAGAGAGATTACTTGAGGGCTTATTTGTAGCTGAAAACAATTGTTAAAGAATGTTTCTACTTCAAACACCACAAACCTGCTCCTGGAGCTGTGCTTTGTACTTTTCCGCTTCTTCGATGCAGATACTTTGGAGCTTCTCGCATTCTGCGGTGTAGAACTGCTTAAGCCTCTCCTCCAGTTCAGCTAAATCATTGTGATGTTGCTCATTTAATTTCTGCAGGAACCCTTCATAGGTGACTTTCAGTTCATTCCTGTCTCTCTCCAATTTCTCACAAGCTGCAGAAGTCGTTACTGAGGATGGCAAAATTTAAAAACAAATCAAACAAAAAAGCCCATTCATTGGTCAAGTTCATTGCTAAGTTCACAGCCTCAATGCAGGTACAAAGGACAGGAATATTCCTGCACAGGAATACAAAGACATGTATCATTTATCCATTAAATGAGTTCCACCCCAAAGACACAAGGCCTTTTTACAAATACCAAATACATTGTTATGCTGAGAATTAATTTAGTCTAGTTAAATCAGGAACCCACACATAAAGCACAGATGTGACGGTCTGCCATGACACAAAAGAATGAATGTCTCACTGGAGACACTGGAGTGCTCTAATAGAAGCATTAATTGGATTTGCTACTTCACCTAATTTGATCCCATTTCAGGAGCTATTTGTCAGAGTACTTCACTTTCTGATGCATAAACCACTTAGTGAAATTGGAAGGTCTTATCATCCTGAAGGCCATCCATCCAACATGCTGCCCGTGCTCAAATACAGAGCACTGAGGCGACTGCAGACTGCTCTAAGCTGAGGAATACAGAACCACCAATCTGAAACGTACTGCTAATGTGCACGTACTGAATGGGCTTCAATATGCAAGACAGAGGGCAGTTCAGGCCCAGGGCACAGCATTAAGGAAGCAAACAACAGAATACTTTACAGCTCTCCATACATTTTAATTAACATAAGTTAAGGAAAGTGCCTAGGTTTGTCTCGCCATATTACTGAGCGAGAAAAGGAGAAATATAACTTGTGCTTTCAAGTTTGAAATTTATCACTCACACCTCCCACCAAAAGGGCTGGAACGGAAAGAATCCCTTTTCTGCGGTGAATGCAACTGGAACAAGCAGCGCGTGCAGCTGCACCCAGAGGCTGGAAGCAAGGGGAAACTGGACCTCAAGCGAAATCACTTCTGTGCAGTATTTATTGCTTTTGTTTAAAATACATTTTCAAATAAATTAATCAGATAAGTATCTCCTTAAGAGAAAAATCAGCTCATACATTAACATGATCTTGAATGGAACATAGGGGAGTTCATGCATGCACACACTTTATAGCGGCTTGGCACACTGCCCAACCAATATAAACTCTGTGAAAGCATTAGAAGATCCAAGAATTTTGGTACAGGCATTACAGGAAATTCCTACCATAGCTCTGTTTGAGCACTAAGACACATGGATTGTACAATCTTCAAGGGCTGAGTCCCAAACCAGTCCTGGTCTCAGCTGTCCTGAAAGCAGCCTGCCTGAGCAGAGCGCCTGAAGCTGCATGTGTCAGTGCTCCCCTCTGCTACAGCTCAGCAAAAGCAAGAGGGAAATGAATGGTACCTACACTCCTCTAAGGAAAATGCAGTGAAGTCTGGGCACTACTGCCATCACTCGTGGCATGTGCATTTGAAGTGTAATAAGAAGTTGTACTGCATGGGAATTTCCTTGCATGTGCATATATTTGAATTACTGGTGGCTTTCTGTTGTTAGTTTTTGTTTGTTTAAAAAGCAGACATAACCAAACAAAACCCACAAAACCCCATCTGCCTTAGCTTTGTGCTAGTTCCAGTGGAAAGCTCTGCTGAGCAGGACAGCATTAAGGCAAGCTGCTCATCCTGCAATTGGCAGCAATGCAATGAAAAGCTCAACACAAACACATCACAACATTCACTCATGATTCACAGCTTTCTATACTCTCATCAAGTAAGATTTTTATTTCCTTATCTTAATTCTTTCCGTGAATGACAGTCATAACGGATTCCTTTGGGGAAGGGAGGAGAAAAAAACATTACCAAGCTCTATCACATCCCATTGACAAAGTTATTGAAATGTGTATGCTTTGCATTTTCATGCTTTTGGAGAAAAATAAATGTCATAAATAGAGAGACTCTCTGTGATGCAAAGGAACAGGCAGAGAACCAAATGGAAACATCACTCATCCAACCACATGCAGAATGAACCTGGCCATTTACCACTGAGTAATGGGAATATAAAGGCAGCTCACATGCCTCATTTAAAGTAATTGTAGCAAACTGCTTCAAATGATCCACTTCCTTTAAAAAAGGAGTCATCCGACTCTTATAAGGCCAGAGCCAGTCCTTTGCCTCTGGTGGCCTAAAAGAATTTGCTGCCTCACTTTGTCTTGTCTTTAAATATCAGCATAGGGATCTTCAGATGACTCAAAACATTTCAGGAAAAAAAGAAGTCAAACAGCAAACCCTGCCTTTGTCAGAGGGAACAGCCAATTCAGGTCTTGTTCAGTCAGTTTGCCATCCAGATTTATGAGAAGACTGGTGTTATGAAGATAAACAAAAACTAACTTTTGAAAGTTACCCTGAAGGTAACTCCTGGCCTCTCTGAGGCCAAAGGCTCCACGCGTCCCTGCAGACAGCACGTCGTGCTGCACCCTTGCCATGCAGGCAAGGAGCAAAACCACCAATGGCTCCCGGTACCACAGGCATGCAAGAAACTGCATGTGGTGTTCACATCTGGCCACTCATTCACAGCACGGGAATACTGCAAAACTCCTGACTGACCAAACTTGATGACTCGATGTAAGAATTCTCATTGAACAGGTGTTTAATTCTGTGGGGAAAAAGAAATTGCAACTGGAACCTGCGCTCTTCCAGTAGCACATAAAACTCCATTTAAACTTTTTCAACATTCTGAAGTGCGCGCTTCAATTTTCTGTACACTCCTGTGTTGTGTTATAGCACTTCCCTCCAGAGTTCCACACCATTCTTAGGCCACTCATTATAAAATAGGACCACAGATTTCAAGCAAAAAGCAACAGCAGACAAACGGACTGGCAGCATTTGAAAGAAAAAATCCAGTCAGTAAATCAAACAGGGTTGACTTCATTATTGATATAGCAAATCCATCCATGTTTTCTTGCACTTGGTTGTCCCAGTGAATGATCCAAGAGAAACCGTCACTCCCTGTATTATTACAGCACAGAGCAGGATTATTTGGCATTTCTATGCTTCTGACACCTGCTTAGTGCACAGTGTAGTAAGAGTGTGGTTCTTTTGGGCAGAACCACCACCTGTGGCAATCACAGGAAGTTTCTAAAATTTGGTAGCCAAGGAGTAGCCCTTACAATGGCACAGCATCTCCCTCTTAAAAAAATAGTTTGTTTTTATTCCAGTTATCTAACAATTCATCATAATAAACCAATCCAGTCCTTACGGATCAAAAACTTGCATTAAAACATCTCTCAGCTTACTGTACTCTAACGTAAAAGCCACTATAACCATAGCTCAGAGAAGATAGCAGCTTACCTAAATTTAATTACTTCAAAGCAGAAGTTATCTTCATAAAACTATCCAAGTCACTCCCTGTCCCAGCCATGCTTTACGAAACAAGAAGCCATGGGGCTGTCTGACACTGTGAAGCAGAGGGTGCTGAAGCAGCAAACTGGTGGCACTTTAATAGGTGTGGGGGATGTGAAATGGGGGTCATTGCCAGAGAACACCAAGCACTAAGCATGGTGCTACATCACAGCCATAACATTTCATTGTTCCAACTTTATTAATCACATAGGAATATTTACGTGTACGTTTCGTTGACCAGCAATTCTACCACAGACACACAAGCTTCTTTCCTTCTCTCTATAAAGGTTTATTATTATAATCATCCAATAATTAATTTGTGTTTTGGGCAGATTCTCAGCATTGGAAATTCTTCTACCCAAGCATGCTTTCTGTTTATGACCAAGTTTCTCTGGGTGTTAGCCATGGCACAGCATCAAGCCAAGTTCTGCGCAAGCTGAAATGAGCCACGAAAACCAAGAGAACGCTTTAAGGTGCGTGTAGGCGGGTATGGCTGAATGCACACAGGTATCTGCCTGGAAGAAACTTTCCATCCTTTACTACTACAAATACCACCATGGCGTCAGCAGGCAGGCAAAAGCATGGGAGGAAATGCTCCTTCCCCCATATAACTGATGGAACTGTCTAGCTTCTGTTAAATGTTTTTAAGAATTACACAAACCTGGAAACTAAACCACATTCACTTCATCAGCCAGTTAAAAAAAAAAAACAAAACAAAACAAACAAACAAAAAAAAAACCAATGGCCTTTACATCCCAACCTCCAAAGCACACTTTAAAGGTAATAAAAAAATTGCACAGAAAATGACATGAAAACATCTCTGAAGAAAATGCCGTTTGTCAATTGCAATGCAGAGGAGTCAGGTATGGCTGCACAGGATACGTGCACGTCCCTCCTGGCATCAGGTCCAAAGGACCAGCAGCTGCTGTGCCAGCCCTGCAGCAGCATGGGCCTGGGCCACAGCCAGCAGAGCTGCAGACTGAAATAATCCAGAGTCAAATTCACTGTGACGAGCAGTTTCACGCCTCTGAGGAAATATGCAGTTCTTGCTGTTTCTACTTACATAATTAAAGAGGCAAATAGAAATGATTTATATAGCAGCTTGTATCTTAATGAGGAGGAAAATTTAAGTGACAAGCAGCATTTGGATCTGCTCTGGGTTCCCAGGACTGAAGCAGTTACACTGAAATCCCTCCCTGTTTAGTCCCTAAGGCTGTGAATGGATCTGGCCTCCTTTGAAAAGCCCTTCCCCAACCACCATCAACTCCAACCCCCTCATGGTGCCTGGGGAACGTTCTCACACATGGCCTAACGACACCACAGCAGTCCAAACGAGACCTTAGGGCTGCAGCAGTGCGTGGTTCAATCAGCCCACCATGCTGACTCCATTTGCACACTGCCATTAAACAAGAATGTATTTGGATAGGAAGGGTATTACAGAATTGCAGAATTTTACAGCCAGCCAGTTTGGTTTTACAAGGTAAATAAAGGAGCCTGGGAAGATACACAATTAAACTTCAAAAAGGCAGAAACCAAGGACTCAACACTGCAAGGAATGAACAGCAGAAGATTCCGTGCACCTCTCAAACTTGGCAACATCCAGCACACAGCCTACGTGGAGCTAGACACACCTGGTTCCTCTTCCTCGATGGCCTGTTCCCAAACTGAGCAACATGCCTTACAGACACGTCAGCCTGGGACTCAGAGAGACCTGTACGGTGCTCATACAACACAAGATTCAAATTGTCAGCCTGTGCCTGGAGGACACCATCAATCAAAATTATCAATGCTTACCCCAAACAGCCTATGAGAACCTTAAGTACAGCTGTACACATTTAACAGTGGAAACACAAAGCTGATTAGCAGGTGTGCATTTAAACAGGTTATTGTCAGCTAAAGCTAACAGTGCAAGAATGCATTTGAAAACCTGGTCAACAAGTGAGGACTGGCTGCCTTTTTTATGTTCTTTAAACAAACCGTCTTCAATCCAGATGGAACCCAAGACCTGCCTCGTTTTGCAGTACTGCGGTTAATATGCTCCCATCTCATACTAAGAGGGACAGACAGGATATGTGCATGATGGAGTTAGACACAGGACCCTGCATAAAGATTAATGCTTCTTTGAAATGACAGTTTGGAAACCTGAGGCTGCCCCCAGCTGCTCTGCAGAGCTGGCACAGAAGCGTTACCACTGCAAGAGGACAGTGACAGCCCTAGACAGTATCACCCACCAGCAGCTCTGCAGCACAGCGTGGCTGATTTGTCCAAAGCTGGCTGGGTCCCCTTTGGCTGCAGTGTGTTCCTGTAGTAGCAGCCCCATTCCAGGAATGAACTAAGCTTTCAGAAAACAAACAAAACAAAAACAACCAAAACCCTAACAAAGGGGCTTAGTGCTGGTCAGATTTTGGCGTGTCCCTCTAACCTGAATTTCCCTTTCCTGTTAATTGACCTGGATATAGCATTTGGATAATAAAGATAACAGTGCAGACGCAATGACGGAATAGAGACTTACTTCAGGAGGATTGCTGTCAGAGCAAGACATGTTCATGATAAGGTAAAAAAAACAACATAGATCTGCCCAGAAAGTTACATACATAAAATACACACACATGCCTGTACAGAAAACAAATTGTCATCTTCACAACACAACTTCATAGTTCACCCAACAACGCAAGGAGCCTGTTTGCACAGTGGTACTCTTGCTCTAATTTTGTCACTTCAGAGTAATAAAAAGGGCTGATGCTGCTGAAAAGGGACACAGCCTCCACCTTCCCCAGCAGCCCCTTCCTTTTGGTTGCTCTGACACTCTGGGTAGGTGAGCCAAACCACTAGTTTTCCCCCGTGCTGATACAAGGACACAAAGGCAGAGGGCTGCAAGGCTGTCTCACAGGCAGCTCCTTCTGGGACTGGACTGGAACAAGCTCAGAGCTGCAACCCTGACACTTTGCCACCAGAAAGGTCAAAGGATGCAGCTTGACAGATGCCACCATGCACTAAGCTCTAGAAAAGCCTCAGTTTTTCCACACTGAACTTTGAGCAATGAAAATGCATCCCTGTAGTATGTTTGCTATCTTTGGTACGCTCATATTCTGCTCGGGCTGCAAGGCTTTCTCTGTTCATGCCACTACCTGCCAGGCTTTCAGCTCTGAAGTGCTCATGGAGTTGCACTAATACAAAAATCTGATAATTAAATACACACCTGCATGCAACAAGGCCTGCCCACATAGTCAAGTCTGGCTGAGATGGCACTCAGCTTCCAAAGCACGTGAAAATACAAGTTTCCAACTCTTCAGTAACAAGTCATTCCCTAAAACTACTCCACAAGCATCTCTTCTGCTTCCCAAGGATCTCTCCTTTGTAAAGGAGCTCCATAACAACAGAGGTGCGCTGGCTATAAACAACAGCTTCACTTTCAAGCGCCATCAGTTTCAATTCAATGACTTTTTACACTCCACAAGATTACTCTGCTTTGAGATTGAACAAGTTCTATGAAGTTGCCATCACGTGCAGTTAAACCAAGTTTCAAAGCCTGCAAAACCAACCCTTGCACGTTTTAGCTCCATTTCGTATTACAGCTGTCTGCTAGGATGAGTTCAAAAATGTGATCTCATTAGCCTGATGCCATTACTTCCTGTTGGCTTCACTTTCATTCAGCTACAAGCAACTAAGGCAAGATAAAGATTTTGCGCAGTGTATTTCACAGGTTTGCAGATGGCTGCTTCGTCTCTCTAGAAAATGCATACATGTTGGGTATCAAAGCAGAGGGCACACTGTGGGACAGCCTGCCAGGTTCAGGCAGGAAGCACATATTCCATGAGCACAGGCAGTGGTGCAGAGCAGTGCAGCAGTGAAGCACCCAGGCAGAGCAGAACTGTGCCAGGGAACTCACTGCCTGCCATTGCAACACCATGGCATCTGGCATTCCACAGACCAGGTTTGCTGCAGTTCTGCTTTCATTAAGATTAGGAAAAATAAGTTCTTACCTAGCTCTCCTCGCAGGTTGACTAGCTCTTGAGATAACTCTTTGTGTTGTTTCAGTGCTTCCTCCCTCTGCAGAAGGAAAAACAAACAGAGGGCAAACATGAGTGATCCAAGCAGGGCACCTTCCAATAACTTGCATGTGTTCTGTAGGAAAACAAGAGGCAGGAGCAAGAAGCCAAGCTATGAATCATTTAGGATAACAGTTCTGCTGTTACCAAATACACAGATGTCCTGTTGTTAAACAAGTTATACTTTAAAACAGAGAACAGTTTTTGTTTTTTTTTTTTTTTCCCCAGGATAACATTGCAATCAAGATCCTGCTTCGCAGCCATTAATTACATATTTTATGATGGGTGGAGCAACGTAACCTTACAGCACAAACCGAGTGATTGCTGACAAGGGCACCGGAATACGGTGAAAGAGGCATGCACTGAGATAAATATCTGAAGCTTCCTTAAGAAAAATGCGAGCACAACCCCCAAACTTTGCCAAGCACTCCATCTGCCCCCGGCAAGGTGCGAGAGGGGCACGCAGCAGCACACAGAGGCAGCCGCTGCCCTCCCCGCTGCGGGGAAAAAATAAATAAAGAAAAAGACAAGAGGAGAAAGGCCACCCGCACACCGCCGCCCCCCAAAGCAACCCAGCGCGAGAAGCCCCACGGCAGCGTTACCCTGGCTGCGGCGCACTGGGGGTTGAGGCAGAGCCTGCTGCTGGCGCAGCCCATCTCGGGGCAGCCGCAGCCGCGAGCGCTGCCAGCCGCAGCCCTGCCCTCCGCGCAGCCGAGCCCCGGGCTCCGGGCGATTTCCCGGTGGAGGGGAGGGGAAAGGAGCGCTGCCCTTTCCCGCGGCCGCCGCAGCCCGAGCGCGCCCCGTGGACGCGCCGCTGCCGCCCTTCGTGCTGGGACGGCGCGGGGGAGGCCGTGCGGCCGGCGCACGCCCCGAGGCAGGCTGGCGGCGGAGCTGCGGCGCAGGCAGAGCCGCGGCTTTGTGCCGCTCCTTCCGCCGGGACGCGTCCATCCCGCACAGGAGCGTCCCGCTGCCCGAGCCGAGCGGGCAGGCGTCCCGGGGAGAACAGCGGGCTTAGCGCTCGTTTGGACGCCGATGCGCCCAGAGAGGCGTTAAGCTGCCGTGCCGTGGCATCGAGGAGGTGGGGGGGACTGCTCGCTGCAGTCGTCTCCGCAGCAGCACCCAGGCTGGGAACAGCATGCTGCAGTAAGGCGAGAGCATCCCTCACCCCAACTATGCCGAGCAGTGAGTTTTCCAGCCAACGAACCACTAAAGCATCTTCCAAAGCTTCCTTCTTAGTAACCTTGATCATTACTAAATCAACGCACTCTTAGAAGGCAGAATGCTCCTTTCCCCTCCCTTCCAGCCTCACTGCTTTGTTTGCATATTCACTCTTTATCCTAATTCTGAAAAGCAACCATCCTTGAGCCCAAGTTCTCCCAGGCTACCTGAGCCAGTAGGACAGCCCAGTTTCCCTTCCCTTCAACCCAACGGCCAGACCACACCCAGCCTCCCAGGAGACGCTAACGTTTTCAGTGAATGTTCCCAAAGGCCTTCCTTCATCGTGGTCCACAGAACATTTTGTGTCCATTTTAATTAAAACAATCTGATGAGGAAAGGACACAGAAATTAGAATACACTGAGGACTGACCAGAGGCCAAAACCTCAAAATAAAATGAAGTATCACTGCTCAGTTGATACATACATATAAATTTCTTGCATTCTGCTGCTCTTGCATGCTTTTGCTTTTTACTATTGCTTTTGAATACTGTCCCTTCACCCTCCCACTTGTTCATTTGGTTTTCCAAACCAGGAGATCCATGCAGACTTTTATCATGACCATTCATGAAAATACATTCTCAGAGAAGGCCAGCCATGGGCTGCCAGCCTAGGGAATGGGCTGCCCAGAGAGTTGATGGATGCCCTGTCCCTGAAAACACTCCAGGTCAGGCTGGACCAGGCTCTGAGCAACCTGATCTGCAGGTGTCCAACTCCCCTGCAACAAAACAGAGTAGATGATCTTTAAAGGTCCCTTCCCATTCAAACGATTCTGTGCTTCTGAGAGGAGGCAGTTTGAGGTGGTCATACATGGTCAAGCAGCCACGTTCAATAATCAGACTGATAAGCAATTCATTTAGCACTATTATCATCTAAGTTGTGAAACAAAGATCTGGATACAGGGATCTCCACATGAAAACTCAGAAGTTTAGGACCTGATGTTTAAGTGTGGTAAAATACCAAAGACCACTTGAATGATCCATTGAGGACCATCTTCAGTTTTTAATTTGAAGACAGGTATGTGGGTACTTCGTGATGCAATATCAAGCTACCTTCTAGCTCATATTTCACAAGATTCTAGATGAAAATCAACATTAGAAATTGAAAGAGCAGATCCAGGAGGCAGAATCAAGCAGTTCTGGCATTTCTCCAGATAAATCTGGCAATAATAGAAAGCCTTCTCTACTGGGATGATCGCTGACTAGTTGTCAAAGCCTCAAGGAGAGTCTTTGGAACAATTTCTGGCAAAATATATGAGCTTACTGCAAGATCATGTAGAATGGCTGAGGATCTATTTGTCTCATTTCAAAAGAATCTGTTACAGCTGTACAAGAAATTTGGTGCAGCTTTAGCAAAAACAAATGTAGAAGCAGTAGGAAGCAATGAGATTAGAGCTGAGAGATAAAAGCTTTGCCACAGACACCACTATTAATGTGTACTTCTCCAACAAGATGCAGCAAAACAGTTCTCACTGTAATGCTGAAACCTTTGACATTTCTTGTTATGTGAAAGATTACATTAAAAATCCTTCACAGTTCTTGAGAGTTAGTCGAGACACTCCAGAAAGAAATGTTCCCCATAGCAAGGACACTTGAGTTGACATGTGAAAACATGAAAGCAGGAAACAGGAGGAGGTTCAAGGTGGGAAGAGGGCATGACAATTTTAAGATGACAAAGTCAGGAACAGAATAAATGGCATAATTTCTTATTCAGAGTTTTGTTACTGGCAATTGCACAGCACAGTTACAAGCTTAAGAGTATTTTTCCTATCGACCAGCTGTTTTTACTACAGTTGCAAGTTCAAACAGATCAGCCTAGTAGCACTTTAGACAAACAATTGAGAGAACACATCAAGGGCAGAAGCCGGGTTTCCTTTAACAGCAGGACTCTTTGCAGAGGTCTGTATTCCAAAGTGAACACGAAAGGTACCTAACACCAAGCACACCACCAGCCAACCTTCCTGGCCATGCACATGTACCAAGTGTCCACTTGTGACACGAGATATCTCAAAGAGCTGAGGAACCTGCATTTCCAACTGGCAAGTATTGCTCAAACAACCTACACAGAGCAACCTTGCAGGCCCCAGATCAGGGAGTAGGTGGCTTTATGGCAAGCTGGCAACTCTTACTGTTAGTGTATTTGCCTGTGAGGATGTGCCAGGCCAATTGCTATAGGATTCTCAGCCCATCCCATTGCTGGCCAGCTGCTGTGGAGCTCCAACTTCTGCTTGCCACTCACAGCTCACAGAGCCCAGGTTGGCCATGCTCCCCTAAAAAGAGGAGCTCAAGAGTCCTGTTTTCCTTTGGCAAGCTTTTCTTCCCATGTTAACAGCAAGCCCTTCAGCAGCTAGCAAATGCAAACAACAAACTATGGCAGAATTTCACTTTTGAGTGCACGTGCCCAATAAGCCAATGCCACCCATTAAGCACATATTACAGTCTACATCTTCCACTATGCTCTTTTTTTGGAAAGGAAACGTTCTCTTCAGAAGTTGTACTGAAAAAAAAAAATAACACCATTACTTACATTTATGTACTTTAAAAAAAAATATTTAAATATCAAGCAGCAGTGTGGGATCAACAAGCAAATCATAAACCTCTTACCACACTTCGCTAGTCCACTCCATGCAACACATCTTTCTTCCAGGATTTCTGCAGCATTTCCAACTTAGTAAACTTCAAGCAACTGTCATTTAACAAAACTCCTCCACTCAGTTTTGCAGTTCTGAGATCAATATTTCCGTACATTGCAAAGCCTTCTATTGTAAACTTTCACATATTATCTGGTCTGGGACAAGTATCATGCATGGCTCCAACTGAGCACTGCAAAATACCAGCATATTTACTATGGATCAGTCACACCCAACTTTCAGTTCTGAAATATTTCAAGAAATCAGGTGGTGCTGTGGGACTCATTTTACAACAAACATCCCTATACTGGGATATTCTCCTCTTAAGGCTGTGATGCGACATGGTCCCTGCCAACAGAGGAGGGAGCAAAGCTCAGATGATGCTACTACACAGCACTCCATGGCATGCACAAACACAGGAAGCTTTGAGTCACACTTAAAGGCACCAATTATACCTGCTACAGGCAGAACCAAAAGGTGGAAGCAGCTCTGATCTGGATGGCTGTAGATCAGCCTTCCAGCTTTACCACTAATACATCTCCTAAACAAATCATTTCAAGAGTCAACGTATGTGGGATATAAACAACCTTCAAGATATAAAAAAAAACTAGCTGTTTTATAAAACATTCTATTAGAAAAGACTAAATAAAACTTGTTCAGAGTGCATATGACAGAAATTCACAAGAGTAGCAAAGAACAGAAGCATTGGTGTGCTTTACTGTCATACGTAGGGTCAAATTAATTTTATTCCAGGAAAAGAAGGACTGGTTTTGAAAACCATTTGATGTCAAACCACAAGCGCTTAGTCCGGAAACTAAGACAGAGAGAAACATTGACTATCTTAAATAAATAAATAAACAATGGTTATTTGCAAGCAGTTCTGTAATGTTAGTGCTTAGACCTTGCCTTACAGGACACTGACTTTGTATGGAGGAACCGATTATCATTTAATTATTTTTAACACTTGGGCAGGCTCAGTTGTCAACAATTCCCAGCATAGGGCAAAACACTCTCATCCAAGCAGATACTCCTCTTAACCAGATAAAGCACTAGAAAGTGAAGCCAGCTCCATCCTCATGCTGCAGCAGTCATGAAAAGATCACCAGCCATAACACAGAAACTGAGTCACATCTTTGTGTAAACTCCAGTCACCTCCGTGTCATCAGCTATAGATCAAAAGTAGTTATGAAGGGGTAATAAAATACCTGCTATGTGGTATTAAATTTGAATTTATTATTTTGGTCCTTACATTAGGTACTTCTACCAGTTCCTGCTCCTACTTTGCTGGCAAAGCCCCATTCTCGAAAGAAATCTCAGAGGCAAGCCAAGGAAGTTAGCCAAGAAAGTGGCACAAGAAACAGCTTTTACCCCCTGCCCCAAGTGTATTTTTGAATGGAGAAATAGATTATTACTGCAATTACTGAAAATATCATTAATCATCTCAAATCAGTAAATCTAGAATGAAATGACTACTTCCAAATTACTCTTGATGTTAAGCGTGTCGCCTTTTATGAGACAAAACAAGCAATACATTTTCACCTGTCCTTGACTTATTGCTTCAAAGAGAATTAAATTAGCTGATCACAGAAGCACAGTCTGAGGCCCAAGATAACCTTACTGTAACTTACAATATTTGACTTCTCTCACTTGGTAGGTACTTTTATGGAGAGTTAGGCATCAGTACCCCGATGTTTAGTATGTGAAACACCAAAGCAGAGAACCAGCCAAACTGGATTCCTATAAGTCACTTAACATTTAACATGGATATTACAGTTGTGGGCTCTTCATGCCTTTACAAACTTTAGATGGGTTCTTATAATCATATAGGAACTTTGTCTTCCCATTTTAAAGAAGTTATATCTTTACAAAGTTAGGTCACAGTACAGTAATACCTGCTATTGAACGTCATAGCCCACTTTGTTATTCTAAAATATTTCTGAACTGTGACATCAGTTAGAACACCTCATACAGAATGACATTGTGAAAATCCTAATCTCATAAGCAAGTAAATTCACCCTATTTAAGAGCTCATTTCATTTTTCAGCATGTTTTGAAGCTTCTCTCAATTCACCTGAATTGAGCATAAGGCAAAGTTTCAGATACCATGCAGCTTTGAAAAATTATATTGTCTGAAGTTCTAACATCTATGAAATTATAATTACCTTTATAATGTTTTTTTAGAATGTTAAGATACAAGATCCTATGTTGGAGAAAAACAATACATCCTTTAAGGATGTTCATAATATAATCTGAAAACGCAGTACAAAAAACCACAAAAGTTATTTTATTTCTTTCAGCAGCCCCTCCTTTTATTTCAAGATTTTAAGAGATGCATCTAGCTTGCTACCGTGTAATCAAACCTTGAGTGCTCTTAAAAAAATAAATGAGTAAAAATTAGGAGAAATAACAAGGTAGGGATGGGAACTAGCTTCCTCAAGGAAGGCAATGCTGGATATCTGAAACATCAAGTCTTTTTGCAAGTCAAAGACTTGTTTTCTCAACACACTTTTTGTTAAGAGTACCACAAAGAAAGGACTCCCAGTTCGCTGCATCATCCATTGTGAATACTCAACCACACCTGGACTGAAGTGCCCTTCAAGAAGCTGACAGTTAAGAGCTCACAAAACTTCAAGATGGCTGAAAACATCCTGTTGCTAAAAATGGTTAGATTAGCAGCTATATAATACAGGGAACTTGAGAATAATTTGAAACCTCCTTGCTTTGCAACAGCTACCTGTAAGAAGATAAAAGCTTCCAGGTTTGCTCTAAAGGGGAAAATATTTTGTATTTTTTAAATCTGAAGAAACCTGAATTATCTCCATCAAATATCCCCATTCTTTCTTTTGAAGAAAAGAGACATCTGTGCTTAGGAAAGCCAGATCTGAAGAGAAGAAGTGCATTTTGAATGAACATCCTAATGAAAGCCAGACAAGTTTGATGTTAGGTTCTGGAAGGTCAAAATTATAAATTTAAAAACTCACAGACAGGCAGCTGTGCTTAACAATGGCCCTGCCAACATATTTCATATTTATATATGAAAAATATGATTGTTCCAAAACTCTTCTGTTTACCAGTGAGGGTTTAGTGATGTAAGGAAGATATGCATTTCTCACCTAATTAGTATTTTCAGTTACACTTCCATAAAGGCCAGGAGAAATTATTCTGATGCATATTTCTCTGCACACAGAAAAAACTCTTCAGGCGCCAGGAAATTCCCAAGAAAACTAGTACCTTGACTCTTGCAGTCATCTGTGTGTCAGGAAATGCCAGTTATAGTAGCTCATAAATTAATGATGGATTTTTATTCCCATCTAGAAATACTAAAGATCATCTCAGCCATATAATTTTTAACTTATTACTTATGTTGCTTCCTGTATCAGAAGCAAAATTAATGCTATCCCCATATTACTGACCATGCTCCTTAGCCCCACAAATCACATTGGAAACCTCTTTAAGAAGTCACCACAGCCACTCTAAAGTAAAATTTGAATGGTAAACTCCAGTCTTCACATAAGCATGCCAAGAGAAGAACAGCAGTAAAGCTTGGTTTCTGTTCATCTCTGTCTCAGGGGCACAATTCTGAAGCTTAGTTCTATTATGGAACCTTTTGGGAGCTCTTGAAGCACTTGAAAAGATTTAATTTCTTAAACTAGAAAAACAGAACTGCATATTAAAACTTTTCTTTTTTTTTTTTTTAAACTTGAATACTTCTTGTAGTTGCGATTAGGATGTATGCATTCAAATATGAGGATAAAATGTCAATTCACACTTTCAGTACCAACAAAGCAGTTTAGGCAACACATTTCCTCTTCACTTGAGAGGTAAGCCTCCTTCAAACAGCTTTAGAAGGGACAAAATGATTTTAAGACCAACTCAGTACTGAGCTGACAAAGTAACGAATAAAAGCCACAAAAAGCCTCCACAGTAAAACAAAACAAAAAAAACCCCCAACCCAACAATCCCGAAGCCATGGTGGTTTAACCTGAGCCCACGTTACTAAGGGCCTCTAAGGTCCACATTCCTACCTCACACGAGCACTGGTGGTTTCTCACTGACACTCCTTCCCAGAATTAACCAGTTCACAGGGGTATAGCCCGTAAAAATTTGGGTATGGACAGTCATACAAAGCCAGACCCAGAATAGCATTTGGTTGGTTTGGTTTTTTGGTTTGTTTGTGTACTCTCTCCCCCCAACTTCCTGATGGGGTTTCTGAGCGGGCTCTCCCCAGCCTAGTGGGCACCAAGCTATGTAGGCTGAGAGTAGGCCCACAGCAGTGACAGGTTCACGACCTGAGCCACAGCCTCACTTCCACCAGATGCCTTAAACCATATTTTTAACATTTCAGTGTACACAACTACTGAAGGGACAAGAAATAAATTCAAAATTAATATTCAAATGCTGTGCTGCATAATTCAGAGATTATGTAGTTAAAGTTTAATCGAAAACTGTTTTCCTTTGCGTTTTGTAAGCCTACTGTGTATTCACTATTTCCTCTATACTGTCACTTTTCCTTTCCTGTTTGAACATTTTAAAAAAAAAAAAAAAAAAAAAAAAAAAAAAAAAAAAAGAAAAGGAAGAAAGCTACAGCATGGCAGGAATTACCAGAGGTTTAGAAGGGGAACAGCCATCTAGACAGCATAGCTTGCTTTAGTAATAAGATTGCAGTTTGACACATGCTTTGAACACTGTACACACAATTATCTAACAATGGAAAAACTTGGTGCAGTTTGACATTCTTGCCAGACAGCTTGCTCTCTGCGTTTAGTCTGCCACCAGGGTTTCAGTCTAGTGAATGAATCCAAGGATCTCCTGCTCATTAAAAATTAGGTTTTACAGTATTATCATTCTGGACTGGCTTATCTCGAAGAGACTTGCTTAAATTCAGAACAGTCTTGGTAAAAGCACACAAATCATCTGGATAAACCCTGACAGCTCAAGTGGTAAAGTATTATCAGAGCCAGCTGTTAATATTGACAGCTCCATGATAACGCTTGTAGCAAACACGTTTGAACTCATGCAGGGTTTTGTGACAGATTCCTGCTCAGCTGGGAACAGCACAACAACCTCACACAATCTCATTTAACCCTTAGACAGTAGCCTTGCAACTTCACTCCAGAGGGCTAGCTGCATTTCTGACATCAGTCATTGCCAGCACGTTCTAATTTTGTCAGCAGCTATCCCATTTCAGACGAGCTCATAAGAAGCAACTTTAAACTTTTGTGCAGAAATGCATCAGGAATCTCTAGAATGAAAAAAGGAAAAATAGCAGCAGCTGAATCACCTCTCCCAGTAACTTCAGCTTAGTCAATTTTTCCTTCCACAGGGTATACATGAGGTTGAGGTAGGTTCTGTCAAGATCTGGCTAAGACATACAGCCTTAAAGCAATGTAGCAGCATAGCACAGTTCTTTTCTCTGTCTGACCACACAGTCTGTCCTCAGCCCCTTTGCATTGCCTCTGATCAGGAAGAACGGTCCATGTCACTAATCTGGCAAAAAAAAAAATGCTCTCTATTTGGCTGGGGTAGCTTTCTGGTAGCTGCAAGCTGAATCAGCCTTCTGCAGGGGTAGACAAGCACCAGAGGAAACAAGAGCAGGGCCTTCTGATGACAGCAAGGTATTTCATCAACTCAGGCTGCACTGTGTTACTTCATACTTGGACAAGTAGGAGGAATGGAAGCACAACCCTGTTGCTCAGCTAAGAATATATTTAAAATCTATATCTATTTTCTTCAAGTAGAAAAGCTGCAAGCTACTTTTGTAAAAGCTGAAGGTACTTTCTGCTGGTTTTGTGGTAGTTAAGCAGGGGTTTGCAGCTTGAGCTAAACTTAACTGAAAGTTTCTCCCTCTACTCCTTGAGCACATTTGCAAACTACATCAAAAAAGTCTCCAAGATCTAATTCCAAAAAAAATAAATGTGTGGTCATTTGAGATTAGGTTAGCTAGATGAAAATCCACATTTCATCAGAAAGGAATGGGAAACAAAAAAAAACCTCACTACCTTACATATTTTTCACTAAAACACAGAAATTGTATAGAAAACTTCCCCAGCTAATTAGCAGATTTCAAAGTATTGTTTACATCAACCATAGCAGAACAGTCCTTCTGACTCCTACAGTAATTACACCAAGACTAGGACCGTCTTACCCTGGGAGAGAACCTCAACATCAAGAAGTGAAATAACTAAAAGCACATAAAAATGTCATCTTTTGCCCAGTTCTCAAGTGCTTAGACTCAACTCTTGACAATTACTCATTCTGTATGACTGGAAAGAAATGAAATTTCTTCTTTTTCCACCCAAAATATAATAATGAAAATAAAGAAACAGCTAAATTATTACTTCCTGCCCCACAGCTCTTTTCTGTCCTTAGACACTTTCAAAAATAATCATTCTCATTACGTGCAATGAAATAATGCTTCGTAAAACCGCCTGAAAGAAAAAAAAAATGCACTGTGAAACAGTATGAAAGAAGTATGTACATATGAAAGCTTAAGTATTCTGATAAAGATGCACAGGTAAAGTATTCCTGACATTTAAGATATTGCAAACACAAAATATTTGTGAGAAGAGCCTATGGTAAGACTTCTAGTTTTAGAAAGTTAGCAAAAATTACAGTGATTATTATAAATTAATTAAAAGACTGACTAAAAGCTTAGCAGGGAAATTTTCACAATTCCAGATTAGATGACAGGCATCCAAAATTCCTGTATCAGATTGCTTTGAAAATCTTAAATTATATTAAAGAAAGGTGTTCCAATCCAGGGTTCAACAAGAAAAAAAGAAAAACAAAAATCCACAAAACTTGATAAGAGAAGCTGCTCTTGAACTTAACAGTAATATCAGACTTGAACTTAACAGTAAAGCAGTATTTTTAGTTAAAAGAGAGTGAGTAGATATTCCATTAGAAGAGAATGTTATGTTTCTGGCAACATCCTAAAACAACTGTGTTGTTTTTGTATATTGGACTGCGAAATCACTACAAACGGGATCAACTAAAATACAACTGGTATCAATCTGGGAACGTTAGCTACAAATGCAAAATAAATTACTAGTAAAGTCTACACCAACTATCACAGCACAAGTCCATAAATGTTGTAATTTCCTTAGCTTCAGATTTCTCTACTCTCAAAACATTTCAAAGCAGACCAACATTGTCTTGAACATTATCAAACTCATTAATTCAATTCACTCTAAGTTCCAGGTGCACTTCTAGTGTTGGCATTGTTTTTAAATTACAGTGAATAATTTTAAGATAACACCAATAAATAGATTATTATCAATCAATAGATAGATTCAATAAATACAACCATTACCTCCCTGCACTTCATTCTCAATTGCTCAAAAACATATCCACTCTATCTACCCTTCTATGCAATGTCAGATAAAGCAAGGCCAAGCAGATTTTCCTACAGGGGCAGAACTAGAAGTATACACTTGGAGAAGTGTTCAGCCATGAAGGGCAACAAACTTTTAAGAATTTCTTTTCAGAAAAAGATGTGAGACTGCAGAGGCAGTGAAACTGTCTTTTTTTAACCCTCTTCTATCCAACCAATGCCAGGAGCAAGTTTTCTGTGGGAAGACAGATAGGAACTAGAGAAAAAATAGCTGTCATTATATTAAATATGCAACTTTACAGAAATTATTTCTAGACTACAAATGCATATTAAAGTTTATTAAGAACCACATTAACACCAGGATATTCTGTTCTAATAGTACCATTAAGTGGAGGCCTTTAGTTAATATTCCTATAGTTAACTGTGGTTGCAAAGTAACACATGTTAAAAAAAAAAAAGAATTATAGGAGGAGGAAGATACAAGAATGCAGCAATGAGTAGAACCAGACATTATTTATCAATATACTAATATATTCAGAAGCCACTGTTGAGAACAGTTCAACAAACTAAAACTAGTACAGATTAGTTCTAAGTTTTTACCTCAGATTGGAGGTGCTGGATCACAACAGTTAATGCTTCAAACTTCTGATTACTGCTTGACAAGAATTTCTTGAGCTGCAGTATGATTCCACTTTGGTTCTCACATTTTGTTTTGTACTGTGCCAACTCAGCTGTTTTTGTGCCAGTTGAATGCACATCTGTGGAGTTTTGTGTCTGTATGCACGAGCTTTTAGGACTCCGCTGCTTGCCCTTGTCAACTGAAACAACAAAAACAACAGCAATTAATTAATATACACTTCATGTCTCACCAAGGCTTAAAGATAGGTACAAACAAAAACACTGCCTGAAACATCAACTAGGAGAAACGGCTATTTCCATACCACCACAGAGTAGACAACACCATCTGCCAGGTTAGGTTTCCCTACTTTTACTTGATCTTTTCATTCCTCTCAAAATGTTCACTGCAAAAATTTCACTCTGTAGCTCAGGTTTGAGCTCCATTAACCAAAGATCTTCCAACATTTTCCTAAGTGTAGGGAATTTCATTTACAAAGACGATATTTTAAAACGCTCTAAAATTCAATCCATTTCAAGTATGCCCTGCTGCTCGTTATAGCCCAATAATCACATGGTCCATTTAATACTCTTAGTTATAGTGCAACCTCAATCACTTCACAGTACACAATCACGTAGTGTCAGAGGAAAGAAACTACATTACATAATCCAGTGCTCAATTCATAAACACCACAGATGTTACAGGTTTCTATGCTACCTTTGGACTGAAAAGTTAAGTTAGCATAGCACTTCCCCTTTTGATCATGCACGGAACAAGAAAATGCTTTTGCAATAAAAGGTTGATGCAACACACAAATATCCCTTGGCATTTTAATGAAGACATCTAAGCAGATTACATTATACAGTTTCAGCTTAACAAGACTTCTTCCAGATAAAGTAACAAAACCTGAGAGGTAAGATTTAGAGGAAAGAACAGGAATGTGCGGAGAGAAAAAAAAAGAAATTGATGAAGTAGAAGTAGTTGCTAATGAATCCTTCTGAAGCCCAAACATCTGGTATGAAGATTGTCAAGCGACGCTTCAATACTTGAGCAGTGAAAGACTCAGTCGTATAACTGAAGACAGCATTAATTGAGAGTCAAAGTTTTACTGTTAATCTAACCAACACATCGTCTATTGCATTAATACATAAGGCTTGCAAAGACTTCACCCATTTCAAATGTGAAATAAAGTTTCCTTTTCAAAATATTTATGTCATCTGCGCCCCTCTTGCTGAGCAGGGTGTGAAGGGCCTACATATTTTCAAATAAATCCACTCTAGGCAAGATTTTCTGCCTTCCCTTTTAGAGAAATGTCAGCATATTGTTTTATAATGCTCAGATACTCTTGCATTCTCAGAAATTTTACTGCACTCCTGCTTAAGAGATGCTGACTGTTGCAGAGTAGATTTTCAATTAGAAACACGCATTGCAGATTAATAGTAGAGCTGTTAAAGGTGTCAACATAACCCAAATCAAAAGCCAAATCTGATCAGCAGGTTAAGCAGATCAAACTTATTTGCCAGTTCTAATTAGCTTTTTTTTTTTTTTACCATCATTTTAACGAACACGACTATTTTCTCACAGTGCAGGCACAATGTCTTTGAAATAGACCTCTTTACATGAAAAGACGGTTCAAATTTGAGAGTCATCTTGTTATATTCCCAGCAATCTCACATCAAATGTTAGTAGCAAATACCAGTCAGTTCTGAAGGCTGTTAAATAAAAAAAAGCCACAAGAGACAATATTCAAGCGGAGGGAAAAAATGCAAATCAACAAGGCCAGGACTAGAGAACAAAAGTGTGTACATTCAGCCCTTCCCTGCCCAAGTAGCTCACGTACTCCTGCTCTCATTTATTCCACCTCCCTCCCTCCCTGAATGCTCCCCTTACAACAAAGACAATTTGAGCACTATTCCTGATTCAAAGGTGCTTGGTAAATTCACTAACACAGATACTTATGTCATTACTTAATTAACTATATGAAATGACTAACATCTATTTGTTATGATCCTGCCTAAGCTGCTTTAAACTTCCACAAAGGACTGTAGACAAGCTGTACTCAGGAAAGTAGTTACATCAGATACAATTACCTAATGAACTTGTTTTTATTTAAATACACTGATACAACAGCTAACCACAAGCAACACAGGAGTCAGTCCTCTGCTGTTTCCACAGTGCAGCCAGCCTTCACCAGCTTGCCAGTCTCACATCACTGGTTTTACTGTGGTGCCCACAACACTGAGCCTATTTAGAGAAATTTATTCCACCATCCACCCATGCCAACTCTGGATACAATACTAAAAAAAGCTAAACAAAAAACATACAAAAAAATTCCCTGACATTCTCATTGGCAATTTTAACAGACATGGGCTATGCACAACTACTCCAAATGTTGAAAAGCTAGCATGAAACCTCCATAGCATGAACTGCCTCTACAGATTAACACCAGCAGCACTCCAGTACTTATTTATGGCCCAAGTACCCCAGGGCAATGACAGATTGTTTCCAGATTTCTACAGAAGGCATGCTATGATGTCAAAACAAAAACCATACTTTCATTAAAACAAAGCATCAACACTCTAATCACTGATATAACATATCAATGACAGACTCTAAATTAAAGACCGTATCGGTTACCAGTTCAAGTCCTCCTTGCTTTGCCATTCGTGATTGCCACCTTTAGACAAGTCAGGCTTG
>VXAB01005970.1:103420-132076 GCA_013399175.1 Odontophorus gujanensis | reverse complement strand
CCCCCCCCCGCTGGACTCTTCTCCAGTAGGCAAGAAAACACTACATCAAGATGCTTGATTTCAGAATACTGGAAGTCACAGATTCTCAATTTTTACATGCAGCACAGTATTCCTACAGAGCCAACAACGTAGTGTCTTAAAACCAGAAGTTTTGAAAAAATTGAGCCTACTGATTAATGAATTATTCACAGGAGATTCAATCTCTTGCTGGCAAAAATAATACCCTATGACCATGTAAAGGTTCAGAAACCTTCCCACTCCCTGTAAGGCCACTACACGGACAGCAGCTGCAGACACGTTTTTTGATGAGAACATTAGACCCACCCTACTTTTTTATTTATTTATTGTAAAGAGAACAATTTTCCATACAGATTCCCTGGTTTAGAGGAGATCATAAACAAGAAACAGAGAGCTGTTCATATATTAGTAGTAATATCCACATTTTCTAGAAATTATTTTCTTTACCCAGAGATGCAATTTGTCAAATACATTCTAAATACCAAAAACAAACTACTTGACAAGCACAAATAAGAACAACCTCACTTCTCTCACTTTTGCAATCACCATTGTCTTACCACTAAGCACCTTCTTTTCAGATTCCTCTTCCAAACTGTCAGCTCCCACAGGCTTTTGAAAACTCAAGTGTGTCTTGCATAAGTATTTTTCAAAGAAAAACCCTTGTTCAATATTTTCTTTTGCAGGAAGATGCAGGTTGGTAAAACCTTCCTGCCTCTCTTCCATCTTTTGGAAAGCCTTGTCTACACATATTAAGTTGCTGCTCACTTCTTTGATCAGTAAGACCAGATCAGCCTGAGTATTTAACCGAGCTTCCATCTCTTCCCTTACACGTTGGATTTCCTCAAGTACATTTCTTATATCCAAGTGACTAGATTTCATCTCTGCTTTCAGCTCCTCTTTCACCTGCTGCTGGCTCCTCTGTAGTGCTAGCACTGTTCTGATTTCTTTTTGAGATGTTTCCATGTCATGCTTCAGTTCCTTCTGTCCAGCTTCCATCAACTTCTGACAAGCTTTGACTTCTGCCAACAGTGCAGCAAAGCACTCCATCCTGATCCCACCAGCCACAGGACTTCTTCCAGTGTCACAGCTTCCAAGCAGTCAGGGTCATTTGTGAGGCAGATCTCTCAGATAGCAAAAGAGCTAGCATATGCCCTTCAGAATGGTCCTACCTCAATTTACAGCTCCCTTCAGCAAAGGCACTAAGTAAAAGCCTAGTACTAGGTAAGACTAGTACTATGTAAAATACCTAGTAGGCAAAGCTGTAGAGTCAAAGCTCCATTCTCAAAACTTCACCAAGGCACTAATCAGTTTAATTGGCAGATTGTGCCACACCTGAATTTTTTAAATCTTTTGCTGACATCACTGTATGTGGGACATCACCCAGAAAGCCACTCCCAGCTGTCATTTGATCTGTACATCAATAAAGAATGCCTGAGCATCAGCTACCAGGATTGTTGCAACACAGTCAAACAGTGAAAGAACACCGTGGCCCTTCCTTCTCAACAAAGGCTCAAACAAGCCAAAAGGAGTCTGAATTGTATGTAGAAGCTGAATATCAAAAAGCTCAACAATAGTTGGTTATTTCAACCATGTATGCAATAAAATGGTTGTGCACCCACCCGCTAATGTTGACAATGAGACACGATGAGCAAAGCAGTGAGGACCGTGGTCATTTCCCCACTTCCACTGAATACCCTCCTCATTACTACAGCTGGTAATGCTCATTTTGCTATCTATGGAAGAATCCAGAAACTGAGGAAATTCTCCAGTTCACCAAAAATGAACACTTACAAAGACAACATGGGAAAACTGATTAATAACCTGTTTTTGGTAGGTTAAGGTGAAGACTTTTGGCTATCAACTCTGAGTTAACTTATCTCTGTAGAAACTAAAGCTTCTGAATTTTAAGCACAGAACCCCAAGTTTTAAGCTCTGTATAATAACAGGAAGATTAACTATAACATGCTGTTGTTTTGTCAGTGATTAAATTACTCAGTTATTTGATTTGGTTTGAAAAAATGACCATCCAGTATAGACATTAGGCTACTGAAAGCCTCTGCA
The DNA here is from genome assembly GCA_013399175.1 of Odontophorus gujanensis. Lineage (NCBI taxonomy): Eukaryota > Metazoa > Chordata > Aves > Galliformes > Odontophoridae > Odontophorus > Odontophorus gujanensis. The sequence continues at coordinate 129,997 of VXAB01005970.1, read as the reverse complement.
TCTGCCTTCAAGCAAGTGACCTGACATTCAGAGTAACACCCAGCATACAGAGCGGGTCTCACAGCATCACTGAAGTTAAAGTTAGAGGGTTTTTACATTCTATCTTTTGTTTCCAAGGTGCCTTTTTTTTCTTTTCCCTGAAGAAATGATGGTCCATGAACGCCCCAGAGCAGATGATCTATGCTGTCCATACCAAACAGCAGCAATCCCAGCAGCATGGTTTTGAGATGGGAAGCATTACAAGTAATACTGATAGCATATGCACAACTGCAGGATTTCACAGTGCTGCTGACCAAAGAACCAATCTGTCAAGTCCAACTTGCAAGGCAATGTTACTCTTCGTTTTCCAGCTAACCTCCTACACAAGTCCAGGCACACTCATGGGAAGGAATCATAGACATCTTCCAGACACAGCTTGCAGGCATTGCTCAACTATCTTAAACTCTCACAGCTTACTAGTGGACACACAATACAGACTATATATATATATTTCCCCTGAGTCTCTGTATCAGCTACTAGAAGGCCAGGCACACACTTTCTGGTGGCACAGCTGTATTTAGGAAATGGTATTTTCCAAGCACAGTTACAGACCATGTGTTTCCTCTTCCCCTGCCCCTGCCCTGTTTCTAGCTGGACAGCCACCTCAAGTGATCCTGAGTGCTAGTGGTCATGCACAGTCAGCACTGAAAACCAGTACACAAAACAGACTGCAGAAGCACAATCTAAGTTTGAATTCAGGTAACAACATCTGTGACAAAGTTCATTAGGCAGGTCGAAAGAGAGAGATAAAAACTCAGCTGTACTTCTGCTTTCCTAGACCAAAATCTGCAGTAACTTAGAATGGCATTATAATCCTTCATGCCAACCTTTACCACACTTAAGTACTTCCTAAAAATCTTAACAATACAGGTGAATTACTTGCACAGACCTTGTCAGATGCTTCCTGGCAGTAAACGAGAATCCAGCTGAATTGACATCCACTGGCTCAGTGATGATACAGGTGGAGAATGGGTCACATTATGTGAGCTTAAAAGGGTGTTTGCATGGCTTACCAGTGTAATCATCCAAGTTCTGCCTCCCCTTGACAGCTTCTGGTAGACAGTTACAAACAGCTAGTTACTGTCTGCATGAAGTGGAACAGCTTGAAGCATTCATTTTCTGGTAATGTTGAAGCCATAATTACATGAAGCTCTCATGCAGTAATTCCAGCTGCATAAAATAATTGTTTTGTATAAAAAAAAAAAAAAGAGGGGAACACAGAAAAATTTAAACTGGGAAACAAGGGGGNTCCCCTTGACAGCTTCTGGTAGACAGTTACAAACAGCTAGTTACTGTCTGCATGAAGTGGAACAGCTTGAAGCATTCATTTTCTGGTAATGTTGAAGCCATAATTACATGAAGCTCTCATGCAGTAATTCCAGCTGCATAAAATAATTGTTTTGTATAAAAAAAAAAAAGATGGTGACACAGCAGAATCTTAACTGGGACATCAAGGAGGCCTTAGGACAAGCCCTTTTCTACTGGACATGTATGGAAAGCCTAGCTGGCAAGGCCTGGGGAATTAAATGGTATGTGTGACTGTCACTTTTGTTCAATGACATCAGCAACAAAGGCTGAAATTTTCTTTCTACATCATTCACCTAAACCAACTGCCAAGCACTCTCTGCTACAATACCATATTCACCTTGATAAGTGGCTTTTCGTTTTATTTGAAAACATTAATCCTACCCAGAATGAAATCTATGTGTTCAGTACAGTTCCCCCTCAAACAAAGGCATCTGATCACTTAGCACTGTTTGCTGATTTGTAAAAAGCACCTTCTTTATGCAATTTCTAGGCAGGTTTCCTTTACTTTTCTCCAATTTGGAAGAAGCTCTTCAGACTAATCTAAAATTCAACTTGTGGGTAGATGCTACAAAACAAACTGAAAGTGCACTGAGTTTGCCGGTACTTTGAATTTTACAGCCAGCCTCTCAACAAGCATATTCTGGTAGTCAGCAACACATGAATAACAGCTTTCAGCAATGCATGAGTGTCTCAATTTAGGATTTACAGTCTCAGAATTACCAACTCCTGCACGTCAGCTTCTAGCTAAGCTGCCTCTGTCCCTGATGCATCTCAAGCATCTTAGTTTTTTCCTGTTCAGGAAAAACAAAAAGAACAAGGTCCCAATTTCACAGAATGAGAGAAACCAAGCAATCATGATTTGCATTCAAGATTACATTAATTCTTTTCTTTAAATATATGTCACAGAAATACTTTACACAGTTATTTACCTATTACTAAACACCATTTTCTTTATAGCTGTAATATTATGGGAATAAAATCCATGAAGTTAAACACAGTAAAAATAAATAAATAAATGCACCACAGTTTTTAATGTAACAAACCCATTAAATCACATTAATAGCTATATTTTACAGTGTTAAGTAACACAGTATATTTGACACATTAGACAAGACAGCTTACAGAAAGCTTACCATAATTCATACCAAAAATTCCACTACTTTGACCTTCAGGATTGTTTCACATTCTGTAAGGCTGATCAGTTTGTACAGCCCTGACCAGTGCCAGGCCTGAAACAGCGATCAGACATTTTCATTTCTCATACATAAGAGAAGAACCTCATTGCAACAATTTGCCAGCTTTTCCCCTTTCTAAAAACACTGTTTTATACCTAATCATAATTGAAAACTGGAAGAATGAAATAGAAGAAAAAAATAATCAGCAACTGGATCAAGCTTCTGCAAATATACCAATCAACACTAAAGTAAACTTGAAGGTCTACCTGTTTTTATAATAGCCTGAAGAAACAGCCATACATTGAAGACTTTGATTCTAGAGACTTCATCTTTTCCTCCTATTACAAGACTGGCCCAATTAGCTGCACGTCTGAACAGGTCAGACTCCAGAATTTTTCCTTCACAAGTTACCAAGCTATGGCATTTCAGAACATTCCTACAAATAATGAAACTGCTGGATTAAATCTGGAGCTATGCATACGTTATATAACATATAAGAAGGGAAACGGAAATTTGGCTAGCTTTAAGTTGCAATCTTAAGTTCTTTAACAACTCCTGTTCTGAGCTGTAAACCCGGGAAACAGCTTCACACAAACATTCAGGGAAAGCACAGCCATAAGCAAGTAGTGAACACTTCCCTTCTGCACCTTCCAGAGTCCAGGCTAGCAACTGCACAGATGTAGACTCCGAAGAAGTCAGGGCTTTCTTGTAAGAACAGCCTCAGGCCTGTCTACATCAAGTGGGGCAGGAGGCCCGGACATGTGCTGTTCATGCCTTAAGCACGTGAGTCAGTTCTAGTCAGCAGCAACATTTTAGTGATGTGTCTGGCTAAATCTGCCCAGCTGAAATCCTGAAGGTGCTTTTCAATCTACTTATTTAGCTGATCCTGACTCAAGCTGCTATGGAAAGACAAACAGCATTTCCCATCTTGCATCTCCTCTCTGCATCAATGTGGCCTGCAGCCTGGTAGACATCTACAGACCTCCTGGAGCAGAATGGTACCACTCCCTTTCCTTCACTTTTACTGCAGCCTCTTGAACTGTCTTCCTCTGCAAGGTCAGGCACAAGCCTGTGCCATGAAACATCAATTTACTAAGCTGCCATCAAACTTCTTTCAAGGTGTTCTGAACAAAATCAACAACATGAAGAGTCTTTTTGAAAGGTTGTGATAACTGAACAAAGTTTAAATGCAAGCAGGTAAAATCTATCGTAGATGCCTAGTCAGTAAGATTAAACCTCACACATTAGAAATGGCTTTTTGTTTCTTTCTTCTTTTTTTTTTTTTTTTTTTTTTGCAGAGGCACAAAGATTTCCCAGCATTATTATTAAAAAAAAAAAAAAAAAAACATTCAGGAAAAAACCAAACTAGTACAGTGCTGGAAGGGGAGTGCAGAACATGCACATATTACTTAAAGCACTCAGTCAGAACCACTGTTTCTTAAGTCTGTATCTGTTCTTTTATGCCAACTCAGTTGCTGATATACAGAACTACAGCACTAACTTCCAGCCTCATCATGGTTTTAAATTAATTCCTTTTTTGTTCCTCACTTTCAAGCATTGAGTTGGATGCACTTATTCACAGGACAGTTAAAAGGATAGAGAAGCCTCAGATGTTGTTATGCACTTCAAAGAGCCCAATGCCTGTGTATTGCTTTCATGGCACGCTCAGCCCATGTATCTCGCAGCCACTCTGGGTTTCAGCAAGGACAGAGCACATCCCTTGAAGTAGAGCCATCAGCATGTCAAATGCGTCGCTGTCCGCTAGAGCCTGATTAGTGGGTAAGAGACCAAGTGCGTACAGACAATGCAGGAGTCTCACAGCCTGAAGCTGTTTCCTAGAAACTTAATACATAACATGCAGATCCATATTAGCATCCTGTTTGTTGACACAAGAAACAGAGCACAAACAATGGGCACCATTTTATTATCATGTACTTCACAAAGTAAAGCATGAGTGAAAGGAAACCTACAAATGCATGCAATGGAGGAGAGACAGAGAATAAGCACTCTTCCTAAATGAGTTTCTGCCTAAAGCCTTCCACCAAAGCCTTAGAAATCTCAGGCATATCTTAATTCAGTGCAAGGGCTCTTCTACAAACAGTTGTCAGTCTGCTCCTTGCCAGGAAATCTGAAAGGTTATCTCATTCATTAAGGCTTTTAAGTGATAACCCACAGCATGCAGCAAACCCTCTGCCCCAGAGTGATGATCTGAACTTTTTCCTGCTATCTTTTTGAAAGGGAGAGATGATCTTCCCTGCACTGAGGAAGGAGCCATGAAACCAAAGTAAGCAAAACAGTAAGGACACGAGTTTGTGATACTGCACTAAGGTTCCTCATTACATCATCTTTCCAGTTCCTACCCCAATAAAGTAGACTCTCACTCATAGCAGCCTTTGAAGTGGGTCCCTATATACACCTGCCTATTAAAATTAACCACCCATTAAAGCCTCAAAATTTCCCAACCAAAACTATGCCCTCATGGAAGCAATTAACACTGAGGCATCTTTGTTTCCTCAAAGTGTCACCAGTCCTACAGAATATGGCTGTTGATCTTGTACAGCTTCTTTTAGGTTCCTGCAAGAGAGTACTTCTCCCCCTAGAAGAAACATGTTAATGACACACAATTTAGCTTGCCAGTAATTTGGTATGATTTTTTTCTCCCATACAGATGAAGTGTACAGATTCTCCAAGTTGCATTAGCTTTACTCAAGTTCCTGAAGATCTTCCTTTTTAAAACCTACAATGTTATACCAAGCTTTTCAAGAAGCCGCACCATGACAGATAAAAGATAGCTAAACTAAATATAAGAAAGCACATCAACTTGCAGATTGCTGGTGGTTTTTAAAGTAAAAGCACAAAGAAGAGTATTATCTCGCTCACATCACTGCTGCAATTTCTTGATTAACCAGCCTGATTTTAAAGAGCAAGCTTTGAAGGAAAGTCCAGGAATAAAGATTCTCTTGAATCATGCCCTGTTACATTAGTACAATGTCTTTCTTTGTAGCTCATTCAGTAACTGTTTCGTTTCTTTTCCTTGGTGTCTTGATGACACCAAATGTAGTTTTTAGTACAGATGATGTCAAATGGCCGCACATTTTGTCAACTAGTAGTGCTTTGATGAAACTAGTGAAGATGACAGGAAAGAAATTTTAAGAAATAGAACAGCAACATCTATAAAAATCAAAACTGAAACACTTCAAGAAAAAGCAATATCCAAATTTTATAACAGATATAAGACTGTAAGGAAACATTTTCACAAGCTATGGTTTTACAAAGGACTTAAGGGAGTCTCAAACTTGAACATTAAGTGTATAATTAATATATTAGACTGATATCTGCTACTTAAATGCATAGTACCAACATAACTCCGACTAACACTTAAATACAAGCATTATGCCACTCATAGGATGGATCCTCTACATGGATCCATCTTATAGCAGTATCTTATAGTAGTACAATTTGAGCAGTACAACAGAATAACCTTGTATATTGTGTTAATATTTCAATTGTAATATACTTAGTCAACATGCTCCCTCCAACTATAGTATCTAGAACTGAAATAGATTTTTTGTATATATCACATATATACATCAAAAAAATATTAGTAAATTGATCACATGTTCACAGATGACTGTAGGCTAAATAAATATGAAATGCTCTACAACTTACAGAAGACAACTGCAATATGCGCCAGCTAGATTAGCAATGGACCAGGTTTGAATGCTATTTTTTTCTTTAAATAACCAAGAACAATACTGATGCTTGATTTTTAGCTTGTTCTGATGCATATTAGTTAAGCATACCATGCTATGCACGCCCATCTGAGAGAAAAAAGAAAACAACAAAACAATAGAAAGCCAAAAGCAGCTGAGAGGGACTGGCTGTATACACACTGACAAATCAACTCTTACTGCAGTATTTATTTTTTAAGGTTTGTTGTCTCATCGATTTAAGGACAAAGATGACAAAAGGTCAGAACTAATTGCATAAGGATGTGTTATTGTGTGCTGCAGCCTTGGTCAGTAAGGACCAAGCTGAAGTTCTTGAAATATTTCTCAATTTATTATAATCATCTTAAGCACATTTTTTCACTAAATTCAGTTAATCCAATACACCACAGGCAGCTTTAAATCACTGAATTTTCTATCTCTTGAAGGAAAGGAAAGAAAGCGCTGTATTCAGAAGCTAGCAGTTATGTTTATGTAAAGGGTCTACAATTCATTAAGTTTCTACTTCATGTGTTGCACCAGGCAGACAAAAAGACATCTGAGGGAGTCCTCTTCTCCGCATATCTTCTTATAATTGCAGCTGAGCACTGTCATCCTTGACATGCTTGCAGTTTCCAATAGAGCCGAGCACAGAGACGATAACTCTGTGTACCTGTTTCCTCCACCTCTTCTCTCCATTCCAACCTCCCACACAAGAAGTTGCTCGCTGTTGTCTGGTGCCCTCTACTGTTTCATCACAGCTATATATATTTGATGTTCACGTTGCAGTTTGTCTATGAATTAAGCCCAGAGTCGATTGGAACAAGGAATCCAGCCATGATTAGTTCACACCACCCACAAACCCTTCCCATACACCATTAATTGCCTCCCCAACACAAATCCCAAGCCTTTCCCATGTCCACAACCTTCCTGAACATATTCGAGGCTGCAAATATTAGGATAACTTCATCTGAGAAAAGGCTTTCAGCGGAGGCAAAGGAGGGTGCAATTACAGAGAGAAGCCCCCTACATACACACATATGCATGTAAAAGACCCTCATACAACACCAGAGAGTGAATTACAAGTCCAACCCTCTTGTAGCTCCCAGCTCTTGCATATATTAGGGAGTAAAATGCCTGAAGCATAGCCAGAAAGGAAGGTGCTATTTGAGTTTCAATGCCTAAAGAATCTCATAGCATTTAGCGTAATGTCAAAGTTTGGAAAACACTTTCTACCTATGTACTATGGAGCCCTACTTTCTTGCCATAAATGCAAAAATAAAAATAAAAATAAATAAAATAGCCCCAAGCCATGCACAAAATAAATCACAACCTAATTTAGAAAAGTCAGAGCCAAGTACAAGTACAACTGAAAAAATAAAAGAGCAATTCTCCCTTCACAAACAGTATATGATTAGTTAACTGCCAGAACACTTATCAGCTCAGCTTTACACCTGATCCAAGAATTTGATACTTCTCGGTCAGTATTCCTGAACCACTGCAAGTCTTTCAGAGACCATGTCAGGGTCAGTAGCCAGCAGGGAAATAATCTTTCCTTGAAAAGAATTGTACAGTACATTTCCACCACTAGACCAGAACATTAATATTTAACATCATTTCTCGTGCAGTATCTGCAGTTATCAGGGATGGAGAGAAAGGACAGAGTGGATTTTTTTGTTTGAACTCAGAAGCCATTTATTCAATCACACTCATATGAGCTGATGTTATATGACCGTAACAAATGTCACTGGATTTGAGCACGAGACTGAAATGCTGCCTAAAGTATATTATGGATGAAAAAGTAGGACAGGCAATGGGAATTCAAAGAGCCTACAGAGCACTGGTTATATTTTGTGTTATCGCCTTTATGCCAAGATTGCTTCTGAATGTATCCGACAATAGCTTCCTGTGTTTGTGAAACTCTGCGTCCATTTTAAAGACAAATACATCTAAGATGACATTCAAATTCACTGATGCAGTTCTTTAAAAAGCTGGGTGAAAGCACTTCTAAGCACACAGAAAGCACTACAATGAGTGCTAATGTGTCTATGGTCATATTTCATCTATCAGAAAATGACCAAATTGGTGGTGTTTTTTTTCTTTTTCTTTTTTTTTTTTTTGTCATAAAAATTACAGAATCACAGTATCAGGGATTGGAAGGGACCTCAAAAGATCATCTAGTACAATATCCCTGCTGGAGCAGGAACTCCTGGACAAGTGTAGGCCACAGTTTCACATTACAACATAAACAGCTAACATATATATAACTTTTGAAATACGCAGAGTCATCTTTTAGAGAAATGGTTGAGTATAAAAAGAGAGTGCAAGAGAACTCAGAGATCAAGGCAGGAGTTCAGCCAACAGATTAAAAAGAAATAAAATCCAGTGGTGATCAAGCTTAACGGCTAGAAATAAACTGAGGAAGAACTTTACAGTAGCTGTTTGACTTACAAAACCCTTGAGAATCAATCCTAGAGCTCCTTGGAACTGGTTACAAAATGATAATGTAGCATTATCAACATTGGTCACTGTGGCATCACCCAAAGACACTGTTTCAAGCAGCAGTTGAGTTGGATTTAACAACAGCCCGAAACTGGCAGCCCTGCACATTGCTCCTCTCCAACTATGCTGACTTCATCTAATGAAATTTTCAAGTTCAGTCTCAGATTAGGTGTTTTCCTATAACAATACTACAGATTACTTGTAGAGGTCTCCCCTAGTATGTCTATGAAATCATGCAAGGAAAGCTCTGCTACATTTTTTCAGTATGAAATTACTGAATCGTTTATTTCTATAACTGTTTCATAGCTCAGTTAAGAATCTGAGGTAATGTAGATCAGTACTGTCCTTCTAAGACACTATAAAAATCCATAGATATCCAGAACTCCAAGGTTGCTTATATTTTAAGAAAATATTTACATAGTGGAAGTAATTTTTACTTTCATATTTATTACTGTTCTACTTTGTAGTATAAGCGCATGTGCTACTGATTACACAGATCAACACAGTTAACATGAAGTGAGGTCTCTGGAGAAAGAAAAATTTAAATAGCCATTAAAATTGGACATAAGCTCACAGTTTCAGGAGACTGTCTTTTAGGAGGTAGCTGAAGTATAGCATGTCTTAAAGAATACCAGTACAGATTAAACACATCTAAAATTAAACTAAAAGAAGCATTTTAAAGTCACCCAACTGATGAAACACAATTTGTTGGTCAACAGAACAGAAAAGAATTGTAAGAGAATAATTTCAGACAAAATCATCCATGCAAACTCAGTGCTCACTCATGCTGCAGTGAAAACATGAGAAAGAAAGCAGGACATGTGAAGTGCCAAACCCTAGCTCTCATGTGCTGCAGGACAGTTCCCTTTTTCCAAAGTTACAAAAATGCACTTACATAATCATTAGCAAACACCACGTCCCATTTAAGGAACTATTTCTGTATTTCCCGTTAAGACAAATAGTCTTCCTGTTATTAAGCAGCAAACACTTCTCACCGGGGACATGCCCAAAACACTGCACACCACTGCCTCAGGAACTGTGACTGGCAGCAACCCAGTGGAGCCCATTGGAGAGACACCTTGCCAAGCTCAAAACAAAGCAAAGAACAGGGCAGCGCCCAGAGCTTTTGTTAGCCACAGGATGCACATCCCCACCCTTCAAGGGTGGCTGCACAGACCTGGAACCAAGGGACTTTTCATTCAAATGACTCTTAGCCAAACCATGCAACTGAAGGTCGCTTTGGCAAAGGCTGCCCAGCAGGTACCAGTGCTCCCATCAAGAAAGGAATGTTTACCATGCCTGTCATAGGCTCATTTAATTCCTGTCTGCTTGTGAATATTCATCATCTTATTCTCTGTGCTTAATGTCCCCCTAAGCCTCTTCTGTTTAAGCCAACAAATAACCATGAAGGAGGCAGACTTCCATTTCTGCATAACTGAGTGAGGGCAAGGAAAAGTTATTTTTGTGAGGAGCTGATAGCACAAATAACAGCGGTGTCTCCAGGGGGTAATACCTGCAAGGCTAAAATTGCCATGTAAGATTATCTCCTGTGCAAGACCCCAGACTACAAAAACCTCTACCTATGCAAAAGTCAACAAGAAAAAAACCTCACTTTTCATATATCTCCTCTTCCTTGGCCTACCTTATAGCCCAGATGTTCCTCCCAAGACACAGGAATACACATTTTACAGGCTTAGACTATTTATTTTTACTTCAACATTTTTTTTTCCCCTTTGAAAGCAACAAAACTTTGTTTCAAAAGTTGGTTGAGTAGGTGTTGTTTTGTACATTAATACTTGAACAAAGAATATAGCTTTGATTTCAGACTGGTTACACAAGTAGCATATGTATACAGCTAAGAAAAACAAAGTCTAGCCTGCTGTTTTATTTGGAGCAGAACAATTTAAAAATGGTATTATACATTCAGTTAATTTATTCTTCTGCTGGAAGCATTCCCAGTATTGCTGTTTTACTACATAATATTTGAAAAGATCTAGCACAAAATAAACATCCCATTTTTAATAACGATTCTGATGTTGGCATTATTCACAAGCAGACAAAAATTAAGGTCACAGAGATATCTGAGAGCCTAAAAGAAGTACTGAAGAAGGAAAGCTGAAGTTAACTCCTTAATAAATAGTATTTGTATTACTTCTCAGACTTATTTACTGAAGGAATTCAGGTTCTCTTTAAGAAAAGAATGAGCTTTCAAATAAAGAATTTTCCCACAGATGTTCCCAGCTGTCCCATTTCCTGCCTAACTAGAAGTATTTCTATAACATCACAAACAAAACATTTACTTCAAGATACTTGGATATCTTGAACCTGCACTGGTCACAAATGTGAAAATAGTATATTGCCATGAAAAAAAAGTAGCAAAAATAAATTTAACCAAGAAATAAACACAGGTTTATTACCTCTCTTGCTAGAAGTACCAGACATCAGTTTAGATGATCCCAATAGAATCTTCACAAACAGCAACAGTATTGAACCATCTCAGCCAGACATAAGCCAGGTAATTTAAGGAGGGCTATTTTCGTGTTCGAGTATGTGGATGGTTAAACTTAATAATTTGTTTTTTGTTTGTTTGTTTTTAAAGATTTAATACCACATGTAGTATTTTTGACACATTTGTTTTTCACATGCTACTTTCTTCTCCCTTTAAGACAGAGATAAGAAACAATACTTCCATGCCAGGGAAAAGCTAATGGGGAAAAGAGTAATCTGTGCAGGCCATTAGAAAGGTGCTGGTGACCCCACTAAATCTAATTTAAATCACAAGTAAAAATCAGATGCTCTGGTTTACTGTGTTGATAAAAATAACTTATTTAACAAACCTTTGCTCAAAAATAAGACCTAATTCAATTAACTATTTCTGATGCTAACATGACTTCAGTGAACTGCAGACAGTAGAAACGTCAAGAGGAAAGCAAGGGAAGAGCAGATGAAGTAAGTAACAAGTTAGCCAGTTTGACTACTGCAGAATTCACCTAATTTTTTTCTGAGGGAAGACAAGCCATGAGAGGACCTGCCTAAGAATAACTTTCCAAACTAATTACTTTTGGTATGATATTTAGTGAAACCAGCTAGAGCTGGCTGTAACCCAGCTCATTCCCTAGCAGCATCAGAGCTATCAAACACACACTTGGCTTCTTCCTACATGTGGTGATGTTCAGTGATTTTTATTTTTTTTTAAGTAATAAAAACAGTTAAGGAAAACTACATTACATGTCACTAAATTAAGAGTCGATCAATAAGCAGAAATTAACAGCTCTTGCCATGAATTGTAGGTACAGTGATAAGAACTGGGGTCCCAATTTTTTCAATACAACCCTCACAGTACTTAAGATCAATTAATCAAATATGATTGTAAACCACAATAAACCTTTTGCCTTCCACCTCAACCCCTTTGAATGTCATGAGTTTTCTGTGCCTAAAAAGGAAGGGACAATAACAATAAACCAATCAGCTATTAATACTCAGAATGTTCCATTCTAGCACAGTAATGTCAACTCAAAAAGCTCAAATTAAATGGACTCTACTAAGATAGTAGCACTTACACAACTAACCTAACTACCATTTCTAATATGGTAGCTGATCGTTTGCATAAACTGCACAAACTGGTGGGAGCAGAATTTATAAGTTTAAGTCTAGCTTTACAGCACTTGAAAAACCTCAAAGTAATTTCAAGAAAGGCTTTTTAGGTGTTGTGCTTTTTGTTTGTTTTAGCATAACTGTAGCTGTCTGTCACTTCCAATGCCCAACCCACTTCACAGCAATAGAAGTTACAGCCAGATCTTTTTCACCTGTGAGGTATATCAAGTGGGAACAAATTTAGCATATGCAATGATATTAGCACAGGTATCTTGCTAGGTCTTTTGTATTTACTCTGCAATTAACTGTCTTCTGAAGCATTAACTCCACTCATTTTGTGTTGACAAATAAGTGAGGCATTCTTAAAAGATAATTAATCTGTGTAAATAAAGGAGTAACACAACCCAACAACACTAGTTGAGAGCCAGAAAGCAGAGGCTGTTTTCCACAGTACTCTGCTTCCTCCTAAGCTTTTCCAAGCAAAGCTCCTTATTTACATTCACTTTCATGTTTTATTAAAATACATACACAGTGTAATTGTTGGCAACCCACACAAACTACTGCTTTGACACTGTTTTTTTGTTGTTTCTTGTTTTTTTGGTTTTTTTTTAACTCATTAATTTATTGTTATTATTACTTTAAAAAAAAAAGAAAACAAAAAACAAAAACTAGCTACTATTTTTCGCTGTCCATTTTGTTAGAGAGGAACTAGAGTTATCTTCATTTTATACCTGGCTTGGATGAGATTTGCATGGATTAAATGTTATAAATGCCAAAAATGCAAGAGTTTCAACACTTGAAAAGATCCTCCATTCAGCTATCATTTACATGCCTACCGAAGTTATGATCTATTAAAATTAAATCGAGCACACCAGGCAGTTCATTTAATACACAGTCCTGAATAGATGAACTCAGGAGTCAAGAGCCTCAGACTTCAAGACTTCTGCTCAGAACAGACAAGCTGTTCTTACTCCTGAAGTGTCTATTTCCTTGATAGGTGACACAAATATCCTCACCGTGTATCAAGTATCTCCAGCAGACTTTCAGATTTAGAACACTTATAGTTGGGTATATTGGGTGCCTTCCTACGACTCCGTAGGAATCAGCAGTATTAGACAACAGTACTTTGAAACAGTGATTCTTTGGAAAACACACATTATATGAACGACTAAGCAATTCACGAGACCTGAGGCTTTCAGAATCTTCAACATTTTGTTTATGTGCTATAAAGCACTGCTTAGCTAAGCAGAGAAGTAATTTCATGTGTGCTTTCAGGAGGGCTGAAATCCAGATCTGAAATCATAACCTGCCACAAGCAGTTTTATTTGAATTATGATTTAGGGAAGATACCTCATTGGAAATAGCTGCTCAATGTTTGCAATGTTTGCCTTTTGCCAGCAAGGGGGAAAGAAAATTTTTTAAACTGAGACTGCCGTAATCACATCACATTCTTTGGAGATGCCCTTAATTACCAAAGTATTAAGTGTAACAAGGTTTAGTAAGCAATGAAAGCCACCAGACGGATAAGAATGCTAAGTACAGTTTGCTTAAGGGAAGAAGAAAAATGGCACCATGGAGGGCTTACAAAAAACACTGAGACAAAAATTTACCACAAAAAGCAACAGTACAGCTCATTATACAATCCTTGGAGAAGCTCTGTGAACAAAGGCATAGGAACTTTGATCTCCATTTGCAAAACTTGTTCCTTGTACAGAATTTTATCTTTATGCAAAAGGAAATGCAAATAACTCAAAATTAATATTTTGAATAATTCATAGAGGAATGTCTTTCTCTGGTAGTTTTTACAGAATCATACAGAGATGATGATTTCACCTGTCACACCACTGATGCAAGAAAAGCACAGAAACATTTCAGTCACCCTACGTTAAAAAAGTTTTCAAAGCATTAAGAATTTTTTTTTAAAGCAAAATTTATTTTTTATCACTGAAAGTTTGGTTCATATTTAACTTACGTTTATCCAATTGTGAACTGTTGAGATTTATGTTGCAGTTGCTTGTAAAGATTATTTGTAGAAAGTCACAGGGTAGGTAAACTAAATGTTTTCTGAAGCATTTCAGTGCTTTTGTTTTTTAAGAGAATAGGTTCAACTACACTTTCAGTAGCTGCAGGAATTTCACTTTTCGATATTTGCCTGCATTTAAAGGGAGAAGAGACCTCCGAGTATGAAGACTCCAAAGCAACATAGGACATATAAAGATGGAAATCAGATATAAGGCAGCAAGCTGGGTGACCTTAATATACACTAAGCGTCACAGTACATTTCCTCAAGGTTTATTCCATTCCTACAAAAATAAACCTAATTTTATTTGGTTTGCAACTTTTCAAGATATTTGAACTACTGCAGTTACTCTGACATTCCTGATGAACAAGATGTAAGCAGTGTAAATGCACTTAATCACAAGGATCTTTTTCACTACAGACATGATAATTAATCCAGACTAATCTAACACCAGTGTAAACTGTACTTCCAGCCACAACCAGAGAAGAAACTGGCAAACTGTTACAACATATCCTCAAATCAGAACAGAAACTCAAGAGTTCCATCCATTTCCTCTCAATAGTGCTTACATCAAGTTCACAAAGTTACTACATTTCAAACTATCAGACTGAATGTAACAGAAGAATCCAATTGCTGCAATTGACACAAATACATGGTCATACGAGGCAGTTCATGTTAACATCAAAGAGAGCAATGGATTAAATCTGCGATTATGCTCTGTACAGTCTACGCCAAAACTCAAAATGAATGCTGCTTATGTAATGCCTTCTTTCCCATACATATTCACATTCCTGTATGAACTCTGAAATTCCTTTTTTCCAATTACTCTTACTTGTTGACATAGTCCCATAGACATATATAATACTCTATTTCTCATTGCTAACATGACCTTAGAAAAAAGCTATGTGTTCTTAATGCAATTAAACCACTACAAGAAGAGATACTCAGACTTATGCTAGGAAAAAAACAAAACAAACAAACAAACAAACAAAACCATCGTCTCCTCCTGGTCTTTAACAACAAAAAAAGAACCTTTAAGGCTTGTGATATACATTCTCATTGTCTGATCTACTGTTGCTGAATTTTGTGAACCTGAAATAAGCAGAGCCTAGCATCCAATGCATTCCACCGTTTTTAAAATACAGTATCTGTACATACATGGACTCTCCACTACAGAGTATGACCTGGTTTCCAGATGCCCTACTTTGGTACATTCAGCACTAGCTAACCACTGGTCAGCTTTCTGCTGGCATGCTGAATTCCTGAAAGATGGAGATACAGTAAAGTAGAAGAGGGCACAAGGAAAAATTTACCTGAACCTTTAGTTCTGTAACTTTAAAGTGCACCATGCACAAGCTAGAGAAAACATACAGAAGCTTTATTCAGCACTTCTTAATTAAGAAAGCGCTGCTTAACTGGAACACAGGTCTATCAATGTAGTTTTTACATTCTGTACTTAACAGAGACATCCTGCAGGCAGTTTTTACTTTCATATCCACTCGAATGAACAAAAAAAGAAGTGGGGTGCTGTTGCTATAAAATTACCTTGAAACATGCCTTGACATTTTTACTTTTTAGAGTGATAGAAATCTTTAGTAGCAGCTAATGAACATATGGAAGACTGAATATTATTTGTCCATTTCTCCTTCAGTGTTTCCATCCCTGGAATACATACTATGTGAAAATTTCATATTGTTAGCAAAATGGGCAAGTCTTTGTGCATACGCCTACATCACTGAGAAGAATTTTCAGCATAAAGGCATTTTAATCCTATCTAAAAAGCCAAGTTACGAAGAGAAGCCTATATTAAGTTTGGATAATCAGCATATATTGTGACAGTAATTGAATTTATTATCCAGGACAAACTCAGAAAATTTATTTCACCAGCAGTAAGTAACAACAGGGCAAATGGTTTAAGTTGCTATGTAAAATGCTGGGATAGGAAGGAAAGGTGGCTGGCAGAACTAAACTCCAGAAAGTACTAGCCAAAAACACTGGTGTTCAAGAAAGAAAGGAAATTCCTCACAGGAAGAGCTTGTGCAAAACTAGTCCATGTAGCTGCTTGCTCCTCCCTAAATAAAATGCAAGAAAATCACGAACAGTGCAAGGGAGAAAAGACTTATGTAATATGAAGACTGCTATCATTTTCTTTAATGTCATTTACCTTAGCTAAGAAACAATCACCACCCTCTAGCAAAACAACACATGTATTCCCTGGAACAAATCTCAGCATCCATGCTTATTTTCCCATTCCACTTAATTGTTTTACATAACATCTAAAATGAAAAAAATCACATCATATGCAGCAGAGAATTTTTTAAACATTCATTTCTGAAAACACACACATACACACTTGTCCTAAATGTCTCTAAAACATATGAAAGAAAACTTCAGACTTGTTAGGTTTGTATCAAGACAAACAAGCAAAAAAAGTTCTTGTCGTATTTGTAGATGAGACGTTCAGCATGACAAGTCTGACAACAGATATGTACATGCAAGTATTCAAATATTTCTCACAAACAGACAAAGCCACATAGAGAAAGCCTGTCTTGTTTCCCACTCCTATCCCACCTCCCACTCATTGTGCACAAAAACCAGAACTCCCAGCAGATAACCATCAGAATGATTAGATAAATATTTAATGGTACAAACTTCCTAGTTCTATTTTTGTATCTGTAGAAGGAAAGAACAAATTCTGATTTGCATTCCATACACAGAATATACACCTTAAAAATGAGCAGCTCAGCAGGAAGCACACAGAGCTCATGCTTTCCTCTTACACAGAATATGAAACTATGCTCATAAGTCAGACAAGCGTAATTCAAAAACTTTTATGCCCCAAATGGTTGTTATTTGCTAAAAATAAACTGCTGCTGAAGTAAACAAGGTATCATTCAACACACGCTCTAATCACTATATGAAAAATACAGACCTGTGTGAAATATAACAGTGCTTTTCTTATAGCCAGAAGGGAGACGAATGTTTCGGAGCAATCCCTTTGCTGTCAGTCGTATACGCATGTTGGATAAGGAAAATTTCGGGGACCATAACATGTCTTCAGTGCAATTAGAAGATAAGCAAATAAGAAACAGCCTCCATGTAGTGTTACATACTATGCTTTTAAATCACCGCTGGCAGAAGTCAAGCAATTCTTGCTAAAGAAAACCTTGAAGAAATAATCAAAGCTCCATTCCCTTGCCCTTATTCCTTAGGCACAGACAAGCAAAAGCAGAAAAAGGCAGATATCCACAGCGTAAATGCTGCTGGCAGCTTCTCTCCACCAGATGTTGTGGAAACAAAGCTTGTCCTCAGAATAAAATCGACTTAGTGATTTGGAAAACAAACAGCCTCTGAATTACATCACAGTGCTCATGCTTAATCTGCTACAGGACTCTGTGGGACTGGGAGCTACAACAGGAGGAAAAGGGGGGAGGAGGGGGAGGAGGAGGAGGAAGTGGGTGGTCTCCTCAGATGAATGTATCATCCAGCAGTGTCGCAGATCACGTAATTGTTCTTCGGAGACTACCAGGGAGACTACTTGAACATTCCTGGAGGCATTTGGCAGCATTCTTTCCTTAGCAAGGAACACTTCAGGCTGCATTTTTCAAACGTTTTGTTAGAATTGACAGGAATGTATCAAAACAGACTTATCAGCTAACATTTTCTACCAGAGTTTTTCTTCTGGTGTTAAATATGTCAACATTTAACATTTTAACAAATCCACAAACACATCTGTTCTGTATGAACAATTTACTATTTGAGATCTGCTTAAAGAAAGTACTATTCAGCTTGGCAGCTCCGCACAGCAGATGCTTCCATTTACCAGGAGAGGTGCAAGGAAGTAGGCATCTATTTCATACCAAAACAGACCACTGCCAGCTGGAGTTTGAATGCACCTAAATGCTGCTGCTGGGCAGGCACAGAAACAGGGACCACTCAAGCCAATGCAGAATACAGTGCAGTAACAGCTGGCATCTCCTTTTCAGTTTGCTTGCAGGTTCTGGGGAAGAGAACAGATATCTTTCTTTTTTTACTTTAAAGAGACAACAAAATCAGATACTTTCTCATTGATGCTCCACTCCTACCATTTCATCAGACTACAGCCAATGTTCTCTATCATCCAGCCTTCAGATAGTTCTTCTAATTTCAGAAGCCATTAAGCCAACTTATTCTGAAGCACATATCACCCAAACCAAATGTAATCACTCTGACAGGTCTCATCCTACTGGTGAGATCCTCTCCTTACTAAAATGTAATAGGTCCGTAGTAATGTCTTTCTTGTTCAAAATGCATATTTTAAATTCTCCAGTGTTGCTAGAACTAAAAATAGCATTTTGTTGTATTTGAGCTCTTAATCTCTCCAGCATCACACCAGGCAGGGCAGTAACAGTGATGCACATAACCACTAAGCACACCCTAAGAACAGCAGCCCTTCATCAAGATACCAGACCTGTTAAACCAACCTTCGCTGCACACAGTGTGAGAACATTGCTCAATGTTTTACCATGGCATATTGAAGTATCTATTTCCCAGCACGATGATACACCACTGGCTTTGAAATACTGTAACACTACATCTTCAGTCTGCACAAAACCATTAGAAATGAAGACATAAGTATAAAGTAGCTTTCTTGTTCAGTTCCCAGGGCAGCCTCCGCACACAGCAATCCATGCATGATTTTATTACAATAAAATCTTCACAGATTCCTTTGAGTTTGAAGCGCTCTGGCACTAACAATGCATGCTTGTGTGTCTTCGCAATGCCCCACAATTGTAGACCCTTCTTACTCCAGAACAACCATCAAAGGAAGTGATGATCCCTCCTGGAGCGCTGGAAGATCACAGTCTCCTGTGTTTGGAAACAGCACACAGCGGTAAACCATAAGGCTTGTTACAACACATTACAGTAGCCTTGTGTACTCACCATAGCTCATTAGCCCACCTCTTCAAATATTAGATTGCTATTGCAAAATCCTCCCTTGAAGAAGACATCTTGAGATTTTGACTTGGCTGACAGCCAGCCTTCCAACACTATTCAGCGCTCAATGTACCACGTTTTCCTCTCCTCTCTGAGCACCCACAGGAACTCTCTCCTGTTTTCCTCTTACCTACCATGACTCCCCAAGAGAGGGACTACTCCAGGAAGCAAATATCCCTCCACCCATTTGAATCTGGAGCTGTCTTTGCAAAGACAGAAACAGTCCAATCATGTCCAAAAAAGAAAAATCCATCTAAGTAAAAATGAAACAACCACAAACCTAAACCACCATCTCTCTCCATTTTTGCCTGGAAAAAAATGGCTCAAGAACTCCTCATCAAAAAGTAGAAGTACTCCAATGAAATCTTAACTTCCTTCCCAGGAATCGGAGCTAAAACAAAGAATCTCTAGAGGTCAAGCATGATGCAATGAACCAGTTTGAAGACAGAGAAAGGAATGAATCACAAGGCAAAATAGGAGCAAATAAAAGCTCCATACACACAAAAGCTTTTGCATCAGATGCCAAAGCATCTATTACAGAGACACACAAATAATACTTTCCTAGCTTTAGCTTTACAGAAATAGGCTATGAAGAAACAGATATACTATAGTGTCTTATTTTCCTTTTTTTTTTTTTTTTTTTATTATTTAAAAAAAAAAACAAAAAAAAAAAAAACCCTTTTTTGGCTCTNAGTTTGAAGACAGAGAAAGGAATGAATCATAAGGCAAAATAGGAGCAAATAAAAGCTCCATACACACAAAAGCTTTTGCATCAGATGCCAAAGCATCTATTACAGAGACACACAAATAATACTTTCCTAGCTTTAGCTTGACAGAAATAGGCTATGAAGAAACAGATATTCTATAGTGTCTTATTTTCCTTTTTTTTTTTTTTTTTTTAATAATTCAAACAAAACAACAGAAAAAGAGAACAGCCTTTTTAGGCTCTAGTTCTCTCACACCCTATAGCCTAAAACAAGACTGCTTTATGCAGTAGAATGACCTGACAGCACCAATAAAAAGCACTAGGGAGATGTCAGACTCATCTAGCATGCAAAACTCAGAGAGCTCTGACAACCAGCCAGTGAGAGTACTGACATCCCTATTTGAATAGTTTTATTAGAAATTTAACTCAAAAGGGATCCTCCAATGCAGTATTTGCATACCTGTCTTACTCCACTGTAAACTTCACTGGGATGACTGCACATCTATCAGCGTTGTTTTCATAGGAAATGGTTCCTCCAGTTCGGCATTTGTGCTCCTACAACCAACTTGTGCCAACAGGGCACAAAGCCAAAGACATGTTTCCTAGGATTCAAGCACAGCATGACAGGAACATGCATTCTCTACACTTGATGCATGATATGAGGATCTGAGAGATCTTCTATAACAGATAAAGATGATGGAAAATAGCACCCAAAAACAGCTGAATAAAATAGCAAGCAATGCAGAGCACAGACAGAGGAGAGAAGGACTTATTTTATTTACTACCACTTCACTGCTGTCTTTTCTTCCTGGGCAAAACAAAAGACTGCACTGTTACAATCACATAATTCACTCTAGGTTGCTAAATGCATTAATACTTAATGACATGATCAGATTGATGGTAGGGAGAGATCTATTTTAATCCTGGCAGATTTAGTGCATCTGCCACTCCCTGGTGAAAGCTAGCAATGTGACAAAAAGGGAGCAGAGGACACTTGCATCTGTAGGCTCTAAATTCAGACTTGCAAGTCCAAGTCTCCAGTATCTAGATACATTTCTCTTGCCTTTGTTTCTCTTTGCACCACTTAGAAAGCCTCTGAACAGGGTGACTGTCTCACTGCAAACAAGTCTAAATCAGAGGTCAGACCTTTAGATCTGAGATGAGCAAACAGAAGACAAATGGTTCCACGTCACAAGACAGTATGGGCAGTGCTGAGCAGATGGATATTACTGGCATGCTTTGATTTGGGAAGAACTGAGAGATGACTGCTTACAATAAGCGAGAAGGGAAGCAAAAAGCTACTAAGCATAAAAGGTTAATCTGTGACCTAGATTTTCTTTCTGGAAAGACACCACTCCCTCACCATTTCCCTTTGACCATTTTGCTCTAGTCAGTGCTCCAGCTCAAAAAGCTCATCTTCCTGCAGGCAACAATGCACACTGCCATGCTCCACAGCTTGCAGCTCCAGGACGTTAAGCTCAAAGCCTTACCTGAAGAAGAAAGCCAACCTCTTCCTGCCACAGAATAGAAACTCAAATAGTAAATGGTTTGCTTTTCTACTAGCACAAAACTTTGAACCATAATACATTCAGCAGCTTTACAAACAGAATGTGATGCTGCAGTGAATTTCCAAGCAAATAGATACAGAAATCAGGCTGGTTTCTCTTTCACGCAACAGTGGTGGCACTTACATGATCTGCCCTCTTTCAGAAAACACAATGGCAACAAACATCATAAGAATAATTTCATTTTTAACTTCTGACTTAATGAATCAGCAAATTGTTTTCCACATATAATATGTCCCTTCTAAGATGGCATTTATTAGAGACTTCCTCAAAGTCAGTCTTTCACTGTTTCAAAGCAAAACTGTTACTAGGTTACAGTGAAAAACATCACTCCTACTAGAGTAGGATGTATTTAATATGCCTTAAAATACAAAGTTTCAATGATCTGTCCAGATGCATCGGAAAACAAACCAAACAACTACTTCAGTGTTATGGACTTACGCTGTTTACCAACAGGCTAGGTGCATATTAGAGCCCTTGTGAGCACTGACCCCAGGAAGCAATGAAAAGAAAAAGGTTTTTTAAATTAGGGTAACAGTCTACAGATCTATAAATACTAATCCTTTTATTCACATAATACCAGTGGATATATGCTGCGCAATTGCTCTTCATCTACAACCTCACAATGATAGCCAGTACCCAGACAACCCCTACTAAAAATCAAAACTGCAAATAAGGACAGTTCAGACAAGCACATCTCCCAAGATAAACTGCTCATTTATTAGCTTGGAGCTCCCAAGGTTCACTGAGCAAACTCAAGTCAGCTCATCACAAGCGTTACACTCACCTTTTGCAGGCTTCATACATTCACCGTGTGCCCAGGTATGCAAATAAAAATGCTGACACCTTCAGTTTAGAAGCTGTATAATTACCTTTGACACAAAACACACAAGTTCCATGTTTCTGGGACAGCTCTATGGTCTTTCAAATTTACACCAACTTAAATTCCTAACAGAGGGGATGACAGCAACAGGAAAAGCTACTTTGCTGAAAATGTATCTTAAAGAACTCAGGGAAAGAAAAGGCTAAAGAAAGCTAAAAGGAATAACACTGCCTCAGAGATCTCCAAAAGAAGTTAAAAAAAAAAAAGTCCAGGTGTTACTGATTATTTACAGCATGTACTACAAACATAAAACACACATAATTTGAAGAACTTGAAGGAGTAAAAAAAATAAAACAAAAACAACAGAAAAAACCTAACCAAAACCAGAAGACAAACAAACAGCACAAAACTAACCCCTCACATAATCAGAAGTTATCCATACCAAAATTTAACTGGAGAGGGAAGGACATGAAAACACTACCACAAGAAGCAAATTTTAGGATGGCATTTCCAATAATGTGGTACAGTTTAGTGTAGCATACAGCAAGTCAGTTGGAAATAACAAAAAGAAAACAGTTTATCACCAAACCTGATTGTCAGTCAAAGCTATAATGCCTCTTCACAAAATAAAATCTTATTTTTCACTTAATTAGTGAAAAGAAAAAAAAAAGCAAGGATTCAGATGTTTTAAAACTAGTTCTAAACAATTCTAGACAGAATGATAATAAAAACCAGCAGCTCTGGTTAATCCTAATAATGTGTATAATTTAAAGCCATGATGACAGACTTAGGTGCTAGAGATGACTTGCACTTCACCTCCCAGCACTGGGAAGTGTTCTTTAAGTATCAGCTGGACTCAGCTTACATGATCTGCAGATACCCATTTTAGTTGTCCCTCTGCTCATGTAGAGGCTGTCCTACTCAGTATTTAAACAGTTTTGAGAAACCTGCAGCTCTGTGTTCATGAAATAGACACAAACATTCCCACAGCAGAAAGTCAGAATATTTCCGCATTATCAACAGTTTGGAATATGCCTGCCCTAAGCTAGAGAGCAATTTTCTCTCAGAAGTTTTGGAATTAAATAATAACAAACATAACTGAAATATCTAACTTATAATTAAGAGAAAGGGTCCTTTCTTGAAAGTGCTAACAAACAAAACTGGTCTTGTAGCACAGACACCATTTGGGTTATGCTCCAAAAGGCCTTTAATGAATTAATTCTCATAGATGTATCTTAATTCTGGATTTAGATGGAGGTAAAAAAATGAAGTCCTGTTTTTATTGTTGGTCCTCATGTAATAGCTACACCACTTAAACGTATTTTGTTCTATGTTTATAAGAACATTTTGCATTAGCTTGTAAGTATTCTAAGGCCAGATCATATGACATCTGAGTCAGTCAGATAGTCCTCATAGTTCACCTGGATGGAAAACATCTAAAAATAACAACAAAAGACTACAGCAGACTCTTTATTGCAGCTATAAAGGCAACAAACAATCAAATGCACAGTACTAATAACTCCATAATGTTTAAACTTGATCTTTTTGTTCTGTGTCAAGAGATAAAGATGGAAGTCCTACAACTTCCAAGCTGTAAAACATTGTCTGTGATCATTAAATACTAAATCTAATGTTGTTACTGTTTCACTCTATAGTTAATGAAATAATCTCAAGTGTCTCCTGAATAATACAGAAGGTAATTTATTTCTCAAGCCCAGCAGAGTAGAGCACTAGGAAACACTGAAAAAAAAGTTGATCTGGCTCAAAAACAGAATTTTACTTTCTACAAAAATGCCAGACTACACAGAATCTTTTTTTTTTTTTCTTAAATGGATACATGAAACTTAATTACTTACACTACTGAAATAGAGTTTGTTACAAATTCTCATGAGAACTGTACAATATTCTCTATCAGAGCTTTTGGGTTTTACTTTTAAAGTAATTTAAGACTGTTGGAATTTTATTTTTCATATGAATGACATTCTTCTGAAGATTATTTTACATTGAATAACCTTGCACTTGCAGATTTAGATATTCAAGAAAAATGAGATAATCCTGATAATATTTATGTCATATAGCAGGGAAATTGCATTGAAAGTGAGTACTAAGGTACAGACAAAAGTAAGTGTTCAAAGTGTTGAGACAGAAGCTGTTTACTGTCTTCTGCACGTTTTGTTCACACCAGTTTCAGGATCTATAATTAGAACTGCCATCAAAAGCATTGTTCTTCCTATCACATTTTATCTCACTTGTGCTCCCCAGTCTTGCTCAATGACCAACCATACTTCTGTTTCAAAGCGCATCAAGGTCTTTTTAAGTATCCACACAACTCTACTTACACAGTTTCTTTTACAAATTTCAAAAGTTTGTCTCCAGACAAAGAAAACAAAAACAAAACAAAAACCCTACACCATATCAAGAAAGCCCTTCAGATCTAAGAAGAAATAACAGAGAAACAGAGCAAATAAGCTGCTCGACCAGATATCCCTCATCTGTAGGGTAACCTGCCGTTATCATGCTGAAAACTGTTAACAGTAAATGAAATCAAGGCATTCACTGAAGACCGAAGTATGTGACATTCATAACAAAATTCAATCAGCTCTCAGTTTTAATTTTCCTAATTTTTTAAAGAAAACTAACACTTTTTTTAAAGAACACTTACATTTGCATTAACAAATACAAGTATCATAATGTATTTTAAGATGTTCAAGGCTTCTTTTTGTTTTTGTTTGTTTGTGCTTTGTTTGCCTTCTAGACACCAAAAGTGCAAATATTTTAAGGGTAACCTTTCTATCAAGGAATCTCCAAGATAAAAAGAAACAGATGTTTACCTTCTGTTTCTTCAAGGTTACAACAGGGCATAAAAGAAACTGAACCTCTAAAAGTATTCTCCATTAGTTTTGAACTACAGTATTGTGTTAGTAAAAACATCCTATTCCACAGTATGAGTCTCAGTGAAAAGCCAGCAGTAGCCACCTTTATCAGTCTGTTCTAAGAAACAGCTCCATGAACTGTTAAAATCATACCAACACTCATTCATTTTTGCAACAGGCCACCTGACTGAAGTCATTTCCTCCCCAGTGTTATATTTCTCACAGATGATTTAATTAAAACAAGCAGCCTTTTAAACTCCTAAATGGCTAAGAAAACAGAGCATCATCTTTCCTGATGCACTGCATACAGCTTCTGAATGTTCTTTGTTTTTCATGGCTTCTCTAGCCTTCTTTAGCAACTGGTTCCAGTGTCCATACTCTATTACAATAGAGATAAGTATGATAGAAATCACACTATTCCAATCTTATAATACTTTATGATATTATCAAACAGTTGCCCTAGCTTTCCTGACAAGGTTGTTGCGCTATAAGCATAAATTATCCAAAGTATACCATATGTCCCTTTCAGAATCACTGAACAGAATGATAAAGGTTCCCAACAAAGATTTGCATGCTATATTCCTAAAATAATAACTTTACCTTTGGAACTGGCAAAAAATACATTCACTTGCTAAAAGGAATCGCCTTCTTTAACCTTCAGTCAAGAACAGTGGCAAGAGATTTAAATATTCACTTTCTAAATACACAACATTGTAGTTTACTGCCCAGTACTATAGGTAGATCACTGTTTCTACAGGGAGGACTGGAGAAAGAAAGGAAAGAACACCAACTGAAAGCATTTTAAAGGAAGTTTTGCATCTAGTTCAAAATTACAGCCTACAAAAGGCAACTGTTCCAGTCATAATTAAATTAAGATGTTACAGTTAGCATACAAGTATGTTGTGATCTGAAGTTAGAAAGTTAAGAAGTAATAAAACATGTTTTGCCCAAGAAGTTAGTTTTCCCTTGGCAGTAAAACCTGCGCTGTAAACAATAAACATGTAGAAATTCATTGACTAACTGGAAGATCACCCATGAGAAAGACAGAGTTGAGAAAAAGGACCCTTGTGTTTTACCAGAAACAAAAAATGATCAGCTACAAATAACTAGTCTCTCCAAGTCTACAGGCATACTAGCAGCATGCTGTCTTGTTTTGTAAGTGTGTCCTGACTTTGTGTAAATTCTTTAAACAAATGGAAAATGTAGAAATGCTTGCCATTTTTTCAGCTGTGAAAAAGTATTAACAAGAGCTCAACAGTTAAAACATTGATAGGGTAACCAATATTAC